>VDFB02020147.1:0-54147 GCA_007258455.2 Sequoia sempervirens
CGACAATGGGCATCATTTTGGATATCACTTTGGATTCTTATCCTAATCAAAACACATCCCTTTGGCTAGCAATATGAATAACATTGACTCGTTTGTGTGCTTGATCTTTTCTTTTTTATTTATCTTATTGCCCTCATTCCAATGACCTCTTGATGATGTCTAATTGAAGTGATTTAGAGAGAAAGGAATGGGGCATCGTTTCATTATCTTTTTTGTTTGTTGTTCTTGTTGGACATTCTTGTAATATAACTTAGTGAATACTTGCTTTGTTAGGTGCATCCTAGCAAGGTTTTTGTATGTCAAGTGTGAACAAGAATACTCCTATCTATTTTTCGAGTCAAATTCCATCGCACTAGGTACAACACCATACTAGTTCTTTATACCTTGATGCATCGTATCTATGTGTGTTATCAAACATAAGGTAAGTAGCCCTTTTAAAATCCCAATTCTTGATAAGAAAATCATCCATTTCTCATCATCATCTCTCATAAAGTTGGCTTGTTGGATCCTCTTGTCATCATCTCATTTCTCATTTCTTTTTTTCCGCACTAACATCATGCCAGAATAGTTAATCATCATCACCAATGCATCCATCTTGCATCCACAAACCATCAACATAATGCATATCACATCATATCATATAAGAAACACTGATCATCTCACATGCATGTTCATCATCATAATATAGATCCGTTAGTCTAAGCATCTCATAAATCATACAATTGCATAAAACATCCATTGCATAATCATATAGGCATCATCACATCATATCATCATTTAAGTTGTTTAGGATAATACAGATTGGTTATTCTAAGCATCTTAAAACCATCTCATTTGCATCATCATCACAACCATCCATATGTCCATCTTGAACCTCTTTATCACGAGATCGACCCTCAAATCGAATATTTTCGCTCGATCTCTCAAGGGGGCAATGTACTAGTGTACTTCTTTCCGCTGGGACATCTGGAAAAAAAAATTGAATTTTGATCGCGATAAGTTTATTTTTTCAACCAACGCAGAAAGTGCATTGCTTCAAAGAGGGGCAAAATGTAGAAATGCAAAATTAGCCTCATGCATTTAATTAATTCATATTCATCCATTCATCAAATAAATTAAGTCTATTTGATTAATCTCTAAAGTCATCCATTTAAATTAAATAAATCAACTTTATTTAATTTTATCCTAACATCACCCTCTTTGATTAAATAAATCAAATCTTTATTTAATTAAATCTAAAATCATCTTCCATCTCCTTTTTTATTTAGTTTAATCCTTAAATCTAAGTCAAATGAGTCAAATCACCTAATCCTCTTTTAAATTAACTAAATCAAGATTAAATCTAATCTAATGCATATCACATTCTCTAGGTTTTCCCACTTGCACAAATAAAGGATTTTAATTAATTTATTAAATCTTCATTTTCCATCAACATGGCATAAAAATGGAATATTCCCTCATGTTTGAAATCAAATCCAAATTGACATGCACATCCAACAAGGAATTTAAGAGCTCTTACATGTCTCTCACAAGTCAAACTTGGCATTTAAGCCCCTTTTTCTCCCTCCAACAAGCCAAATTTGAAATATGAAAAGGCCACCTAATGTCATTTATTGGCACATTGACTAAAAATTGCATATCCTCCATCCACTCACATTTGGACAAGTGGCTCCTTCCTATGGGTTGAATCTTTATCCCACATTCACCCATTTTGCATATTTCTCCATCCTATCATTCTATAAATAGGAGGTCTCATTCCTCATTTAGCATCCACAACTCATGCAAAGTTACTCTGTTCACATTGAGAGCTAATTTTATCCACCACATCTTCAAGGCATTTTATCATTGAGTTTGTCAAGGGTTGGGAAAGGGTCACTTTTCACAACAAGGTGACACCAATCCACTATGGGATAGGTATGCATTTGTGCTTCTTTGATACTTTCAATTAGTTTATTTTTTCATTTTGTTTGTGAAGTATGGTGCACTATCTCATAGGAGCATTTGTAGGTTTGCATGAACTAACCCATGTTATGGAGTTTAAGCTTTGTGCAAATTTTATTAGTGCTCACAATTTGCATGGATGTTTAAGTCTCAGTGGATCCATCTTCTAATTTTGTAGAGACTTTATTAATTTAAAGTAATATTTTGCTTTCTCAAAAGATGAGGGAAAAAATAGAAACATCTTTGATACGATTGACTCTTTGAAAAGCTTTATAATTGCGCGGATAGCTTGACCAAATTGAGTTCCTTGACATTTCTTATGCCAATGTTTGCATCTATAGTTGGGTAAACCTTTAAATCTAACTGGATTATTAGAACTTTTATGAGGCTTTGATATTGAATATTTTTGACAATTACAGTCTATTTTCCTTTCAAATGAATTTTCCAATTCCGTCAATCAAAAAGGATTTTAAAAAGTAATTTGAAGATGAACATAGCTGAAACTAATACTGCTTTAATCTAATAAACAACATTACGGCCATTACTCAAGCTCTTGTATGCAATTTTTGAGTGGTTAGACAATTTCTCAGATACAAATTACATTTTTTTGAAGTTAGAATATTTTTTCAAGTACCCAAAGCGTATGATCTCCTTGTATGAAAATTTCCCAAATGAATCTGCATGTTTCATATACAAAAATGCATATCTTTTCAAAGTTGAGCACAATGGTTGAACTGCCACAAAATAAATATATTTGGTCAGTTTCCAGTTGGAAACACAGTTGCTAATCTATAGTACCATGCGCCTTATGTATGCTTCCATGATTTGCATGCATTTGACTCATGGCAGGATGTTGGGAAGGTTGTAAAATATGACGTTACACCTGCCAGCTACATTTTGTTTTAAAGTTTGGAAGATTTTTTTCCAATAGAATCTAAACATTAAAGTTTCTTTCCTTTATGGTTTTCTAAACGAATCTTGCTAAAAATACAACATTTTACAAAAACCACTAGCAAGCCAACCATGGGATTTTCTAGTTGGATTTCATGTGACACAAGCTAATAGTTACTTTTTGTTTGTGGATGATCGATTTCATAAAATGAACCTACAAATGTCATGTACATCTTACAATTTTGTAGGTATGTGGCCCTAAATAATTAGAACAAAGTTGCAATATCATATAATGAGTTTCAGTATAAAGGATTTTAGATACATAAATTTGAAGTTAAAAGTGAATCTTTTGACAAAATTTGTCAGCAATTTCTCAGCAAAACAATCTCCATGGGAAACCTACTTGTAAAAACTCAAATAAGAAGCAATCAAAAAAGAAATATAAAGAAATAGTTCTAATTATAGAAGACAAAACAAATTTGTACTGCAAATGTACAACACAAATCAAACAATAAAATTATTACAGATACGGTCAACTTCCATGTTGGTGTCTTTGAGAATGCAATGACAATTAGTTTTGTAATTCTGTGAGGTTTTTTCATAGCAACTCAAATATTTGTGTGCAAGCATGTGGAGAGAGTCTCATCAAGTAATGGCAATTAGTTGCTTATCTTATCGGTTTGCAAATTTAACCACTTTTTCATCTAGTAAATTTATTTCTATTTTTTCCCTTTTCGTCCCCTTAAAACTGTTCCATTGGTGTTTTTACAAACCAAAAAAATAATTATGCATAGTTGAGGGTAGTTAATTTGTTCATGGCAAAAAAAATTGCCTCAAAAAATGCTCACGTTAATATTCTAAAATTTTGCTTCCACATGTCATTCATTTTATTCTTATTGTACCTTTTTGTGCTTCCTTTTGTTTTGTAACATAATCTTTTATCCAATGAAAATGGAGGTAAATTGTTTCTTTTTCTATAATATGTAAAAAATGATTAGTTTGAAGTATTTAAACATTACAAACTTTGAAACTGATTTTAAAAAAAAATTAATGCTTTTGATTGACCTACATAGAAAACTTTATGGCAATGAAAAAAATTAAATCACTAAATAGTAATAAGATAATCTTTTATGGTTGCCGATAAGGGCGTGGTTCGGTGGTCAAGTCCTTGGTTGTAGTAACGGCCACCAAGATTCAAACCCCGCCAATAGCAAGCTCCAAACCATCGCCAGGCAGCGCGTATCTTGGTGGTTTCAGACGCACCGGTTCATGGTCAAAAGCGACGCGACCCCGCAATAATATGGACCTGAAAGTGTTATGGTCTCTATAACCGCAATAACATATATTTTAACGGAGCCACAAACATAATATAATAGTATATAGATGAAAAATAGTTCAATATCAGAACATATGTGCAACATAAGCGAAATTTCAAAACGCCTGCCAACGTCCACAATGGCACCCGGTATCCATGCCCAACGTTCTGGTCGCCTCATAATGCGGAATATTATGCAACAGTGATGTAAAGATGAGGACACACATGTTAATTTTAATATATTAATATAGTATTAACATATATACAATCCAATCTAATATGTGGTAATAATTTTATAACATAATATACTAAAAAAATATTAAAATTATATATTCTATATAGTATATAGTATAAGGCATATATTATTTTAATTTGTTATAGGTTATTTTTTATATATTAGATCAATATTTTTTTTATTATATTTAAGATATAATAAGTAAATAAATGATTAGAATGAACAATAAAATATAAAATAATAATTAATTGTGGGAGAATAGGAAAATAACCTTTGAAAAGTTAAAAAATTCCTTAAATTTTTTTATTTATTTATTATGATCTTTGTGATGGAAAAATGCTTTGAAAAATGTCCTACAAAAAAGTTTATACTCAAAGTTTTCTGAATTTGTAATTATTAAAAATTAACAATTTTTAACTTTAACTTTCAAATATTAAAAATGCTGTGAAAATAAACACCTTTAAAAAGTTTTAAAAATTCTAAAAAATTAGTTAAATATTTTTTTGATTATAGTTTTGTGGTGGAAAAATGCCTTGAAAAACTGCCATATAAAAGTTTATGGTTAACATTCCTGAAAATCAACGCTTATCACTCAAAAAAATTTAGCCAATAAAATTGAGGAAAAATAATTTTTGAAATTTGAAAAGTTAAAAATCGTGCATTTAACTTTAAGAAAATTAAAATATAATGTATGAAAAAGAAAATAATAAATTTTGATTGGCTGCAAGCAAAACATTTAATCACTAGTTAAGATCCAAGCCTTGCCTATAATTCCATGGCTGAAACTAATAATAAGAATGAGTTGTTCACCCTAATTTTAAAGAGAATCACTAATCTTGTTTGTAATAGTAATAATGCAGATGATTGAATTGCAAGGTCTTATAAAGAAAAAATAATTTCGTATCATTATAAGATTTGTCATTTTTATATACAATTGCTTCAACTTGTCCGAATGCACCATTTACAAGACCTTCTCCTACCCACAAATTAAAACTTTGCATAACTTTTCAATCATTGCACAAAAGAATCTTTGCATTAAATCACTCATCTAGTAGAGTTGGCTCTCCATTTTCATAAAAGATATTGTTCAATGCTACTACTAAATTTGAAGCTTTGTCAAAATGTTGCTCTATATGATACTCTAGCATACATAGTAATATTCTTCAATGGTGGTAGTTGATCTAGAACACTGAACAGAATGAATAAACACACAAAATAAAATTTGATTATGATTAAAAAATGTTTCATGTAACCTACTATCAATACATTTCAACAAACTTGGTCAGATGAAACTCATCAATTAGAACATACCAAATGAATACATGCTCCCTTAAAATGCTGCTGATATTTGCCCCTGTATAGATAGAGATCAACCAAAGCCACTTAAAGAGCTTTCCTAAGGTTTGTTACAGGCAAGGCCAAAGCGACCATCTTCTTTTATTGGGATCTTCTGCACATATAGTATTTGGATAACATAATGCCCTTTTTAATTGCTCACAGAATCTTCCCTTGCAGTTTCAAAAAAAATTCATCCAATTTCAAATGAAGTCAAAGCATAATTGTTATAGAAACCAGATATAAAGACTCAAATTTTATCCATTTGCTTGGTGATTTTTTTTGAGGTTGTCGGTCTGATTTCCCTAGGTGACATCAAAGAAAAAAGTGGCAAAATTATTTCATCTTGTGGCTGCCCAAAAGCCACTAAAATGGCGGAGCTGCTTTGTCCACTGCTAGCAAAGTAGAGGAATTCAAGAAATCTTAGGCAAGGATAGAAATGGGGTTAGTGATGTGGGAGAGGGGTTCAATTTGAATTGCAAATATGTTGTGGCGGAAAGCATTTTAACAGAGCTAGTTGAGAGGAAGTCCAGAGCAGGATCACATGAAGATAACATGGCTTTAATAATCAAGCATGGTGCTAGGAAGATTTACAGAAATCATACAAATCCAAAAAAATCTTGCAGGAAACCACAAATCAGAACCGTATTCTAGTTGTAAATCATGGCTTTGTGACATACAAGAAAAGCCCAAAACATGGCATGAGAAGAATGTAAAATGAATGGCCAAGATTATCTCAATGCAAGCCAATTTCATATATTTTTTTAAATTTCATACATTTATGAAATATATAAGATCGATTGGTAGGCAATTAAGTAAATAATATGCAACCAAGATCTAAATAGACAATTGACAAATTTGGATTGACTATGCATCCACTTATATTAACTTTATATATTATTTAATGTTTAAATTTTAGTCGCTTAAGTGTCATCCTTGCAATGTACAAAACGTCAAATAAGACTTACTATATATAAATGATATTTCCTCTGTGTACTTCTCTCTACCTCTCCTTATCTCTCTATCCCTTCATATCTTCGTCTCTTTGTCCTACCCTTCTCTTTCTTATATAGAAAGAGTGATTAAGCTTATGTGGCAAGTGTCACTAGTTAGATGTACGTTTATAATGTGTAGACAATTTGATTGCACTTTAAGTAGTGCAAAATTCACATCATGATATTTTCTTACATAAAAATTGACAAGCACATTTCTTAGTGTATGATATTCAAATCTTGCACACATACAAGCATATCGACATGGAGATGCATGGATCAATTAGTAGGCAATACATAAACAAGGATGTTGACATAGATTGGAACCTAGTATGGTGGTTATACCTTTGATAAATCTTTGGATCAATGGAATATTTTTAATGAAATGCCGAATTATTTGTAATCAACATGTATGTCCACTTCTTTTATTTTTTAGTTTCAATCATCTTGCATTGTACTCAAATGATATTAATTATAGATCCCAAAAATTAGCTTTCTTATTAGTTTCCTTCAAAGGTATACAATAAGGAATGTTTGTGTCATTCAAAATGAGCGAATGCAAACAATTTCCACCATCAAAAACTTCACTGAAAACCATTCTTATTTTAGTACATATTTGTATCGTTGGTATGTGCATCCATGAAATTGTTTTTATTGCTTGGTAGATATGTATGTGAAGTGTGGAAATGTGCGAGCACAACAGTGTTAACTTTTGACAGAATTGCCTCAAAGAAATATGGTCTCATGGCTCCATTTGTTCATTAATATATCGTTGGTTTGGTTGCTCGAAAAGCACTAGTCTAGATTGAATATCAATATCTAGAAGTTGCCAAATCCAAATGATGAAGATTTTCCCTTTTCTTGTTTGATTGATTTTGATAATTATGGCACTAGGAAGATTTACACAATTCATACAAACAAATAAGAAACTTATGGAAATCACAAAATGGAATCATATTCTGGTTGTAAACTATGTCTTCCTCACATGCAAGAATAGCTAAAAAATATGTATGATGAGGATGTAAAACGAATCATCAATATGATTTCTGTTGAAGCTTTAACTATCAATTTCATAAATCAGCTAGGTCTCTTTTGTAGAAGGAATGTCTTTGGCATAAATATTCACATGACTATATGAATGAAGATTCATACAATAATCTCATATATATATATATAGTTCATCATATTATCACATTCATTTACACCTATTCTCATATAACGATTATCCATCTAAATTTGAATGGTCTCCCATAATTTCAAGTTAGTAAATGTCAAATTTGAAACTCGTGAAACAAAACAAATTTGAAAATATTTTCATAACTCCAATGAAGAACATCTAATTAAAAACACTTTTGAATGAAAGCATTAAAGATTTTGTCACATTTATTTATAAAAAGATCTAAACAATTTTTATTGTAGTTAATGCATAGCTTATTTGGGTGAAACAAATTCCTTGCATACATGACCAGTGCATGGATTAAAATGTACTGTGTGTTACTAGGTGGCTCCACTTTGGAGAATGAGTGTCCCTAAACTGTTGAGATCGGCCGCAGCAGTACTGTGTATGCCAGGAGACGAGCCGCTGACTGATCTGCCCACTTGCCACACCTGGTTAATACTGGTTTGGTTGGAATCAAGTACCAAGGATGCAAATATTGTTATCTTCCCACTGCTACTCTCATACACAGCACTCTTGTTGGTCACATTTAGGCTAATAGCTGAGGGATTCAAAGCAGCAGACTTAGAGACCACATCATATGTGCCAACAACAGTTGATCCATTAGTCGCTTGAAAGGCGATCAAAGCCTGTGTGCCAATCATTGCTAGCCCAGTTGGGTTTATCCCCCAACCTACCCACCCAGAAGTAGCAGCAGGAGAGGCCTGGAAAGCTATATCGAAAGACCCATTCTCTAAAAGGTACGTATATGACAGAGTAGCTCCTAAAGTCAGGTTGTTGCAGGCATGATAAGTTTTGTTCTCACCTACTGTAAATTGTAAAGGACAGCTTGAATTCAAAGTCTGTGCAGCTGCATCCCAACTGAACAGCAGCACAACTACTCCTAATGTGAAGAACAGGGGACTCCCCATTATTCAAATTCTACCAAATTTCGATCCTCAAAATTCAAACGTTAAGGAAGGGAAGTATGATTGTTGGCAAATTGCAGAAACTATGGTGTATTATATAGGGTGAAACAGAGGAAGTTGTTAAAGAAATTTTATGTAGAGAAATGTGTCAATGCTTCTGTGAACGCTAAAGTCGTTGCTCGGCGTGATTTTCTTAGTCGTAGCCGGCTAAACAATTCGTTTGTGGCGGTGGAGGCCATATCATCCATATGGTTCTCTATCTGAACTAATCACATGAAGCTCGCGCCTCGGAACAAATCAAATCTATGGGCTATAGCATCTAGATCAAAACTGTCAAAAGATGATTTCATAGTGTTGAATAGAAAGGCAAGAAGTCTATAGTATCTAGATCAAAATTAGTTACAATGTCAAAAAGATGATTTCATAGTGTTTAAATAGAAAGGCAAGAACGATATTAAAACAAATCTACTAGCTACAATGTCACAATATGATTTTATTGTGTTGAATAGAATATAACTCAGTTACAATCCATGGGTGTGAACATGGAAGAGGAGGATCAATGCATTGATCATTCTATTTATTTTTTGCAAACTCATCTGACAACTTAGTAATGGAAGTACTATCTCAAAATTGGTGCTTGACGAGAATTGGGTTGCTCTTCTCTTAGAAGAGATGAGGAAGAAGGCTACAAAATCCACCAATAAATCTTTGGCTATTCATAGGCAATCTAAATAAAAAGGGTAAGAAGAAGGACAACGACAGTTCTAAATCTTCTAAAAATTCCGTGGTAAACTATTTGAACTATAGAAAGATGGACCACTTTAGAAGAGATTAAATGGAGAAAAAGAAGAAAAATATCAAATCTTGTAAGGCCCAACCCCTTTGTGGTCCCCGTAGCACCCCTCATTACTCACCAATTCGTATTCTATTAATTAGTAAAATGTTTTCATGAACCTTGTTATCCTTATACAAGTATACCTTTTTTAGGCTCTTTGATAGTTCCAACAAAAATTATGTTGGTTATGTATATGTTAAACTTAAATAATCTAATGATCCCTTTTTCAAGTGAACTAATTCTAATTCCATGAATAATTAGTTATATGGTGAAATTCTTGGGATCATATTATTAGTTTATTTATGTGTATGAACTTCACTTGGTGAAACATCCCTATGGTGATATCAATTTAAATGTGAAATCTAAATTTTAGATAAAATAAAAATTAAATATATATGGTGTTATAAATAGAACTTGCATGAATTGTGACTAATGTGATTTAATTATTTTATGGTATGATGGTATCACATGTGATTTTCAAATCATTTTGTGTGTGTGTATGTGAATGCATGACCTCTAACCATAAATATTGTATATGCCCTTAAATAATGAGAACTTAGATTTTTTTTATTTAAGTATAATATAAATAATGATAATGTTTTAGGACTATTGCCTTTACAATTGGTTTAAAATTTAGAATAATTTAAAATGAGTATTAGAAGTAACTATGAAGGGAGATATGTGAAAATGTGAATGGTTTATTATAATGTGTATAAGCATTGTGTTGAACCATAATATCTTATTTGGATTTTCCTAATGATTCATAGTTCTTATACATATAATTTGGCTTAATTATTATAAGTCAATAGTATAGTTGCAATCATGTTACGTTTCCTATATTCACATATCTTATATGTATTAGTGTGCACACTTAGTGTGCTAGCAAAGGTTATCAAATGAACGAGCAAGAGATCAACAAGAGATAAAAAAAAATTATATTTGACATTCCCACTTCACCTCATGAAGTAAGAGGAAGCTTGACTATAATTTCAAATTACACCCAATCAATCTTGGTCAAGTGTAACCAAGATCCCTCATTGGCACCTCATGTTGTTCTCTAGTAACATTCCCTTTTGGTTGATGTATTTATTTAATCATGTGTAGATCTGTGTAGGAGATACATTAGATCGTATCCTTGTTTTCCCAATCACACCTTATCTACTTAGTCCATGAGGAGATTAAGACCTTCTTGTGTTAAATTTAACATAAATGTAATGTGTTGTTTATTTTGATTATTTTGAATAATGTTTTGAGTGTGATAATGTTGATATGTGTGTGTATGTACCTATTTAAAGTACAAACTCATATTTATATTTCTTGTGAATTCTAAATGGGTAATTTTTTTTTTTCTCATTTCAAGGTAAAATTATTGATATATGCCTCTTGTGCATGCCATTGACATGAGGAGTTGCAAGTGGTAATGGAACAATGTGTGCAATTTTAAACAATATGACAACCCAAAATAGTTGTTGGGTTTTTTATTAAGATTCTTTTTTTACGTTTGTGGGCATTACGTAAGGTGTCAAAGCCAATTGATCATTATTTTATAATGTGTACGGATCATTATATGTAATTAATTAATTGATTTTTTAAGGATTTTTTAGTTGATAAAAATTGAACTTGATTATATGTTATGTTACCTTTTTCATAGAGCCCATAGATAGATTACATGAATAATCTATTTGCAAACAATTTTTAACTCTACTTTTGTATATCAATGCCTCACTGATGGTTTACTTGTTTGTTTATTTTTGCTAACAAAATTAATTATTGGAATTAGGAGAATATATAATATTGAAATAAATGTGAAATTTCCACATAATATAGTGAATGTTGTATGTGCAATATCTTTATAATGGTCTAAAATTAATTCTTGACAAGGTTTAGATATGTGTTAGAGAACTAGTGTTGTATGGATGTGATACCCTATTACTAGTCTTAATATTTGCAAATATTATCTAAACCGTGTTTTATCACATAATAGTGGTTCTTGATATCAAGTTCTAGCATAGAATCTTGATGTGGGATAGCATCATATTGTTGAATTCTCAGTTGTCTTTGGTTGTCCTTGATGACAAAATCTATTGGCTCTGTTGGCACGCTCTTTGGTATCCATGTTTATTGTGATACTCTTTCAATTTCATGGCATGCTCTTTCGGTTCATTACTTGATGGAACTGATATTTGACATGGTGTTCTTTATGTAGTTCCTGTGACATACTCATACTGGCAGATTCATTTTCAGTGAGATATCATTTGATTCACGAAATCATAAATCTTACTATTTGCAAGAAGGTTTTGGACAACATCATGGTTGTGAGTATTAGCTTCATAAAGTGATCATGGGTATGTTTGAAGGTTATTTCAGGTGATACCATGTTGATTTTGACACTCAAATTGATTCAATGATACTAGTTGTTGTCTACATTGGCATGTTTATTCTTAGTCTCTACTTGGTTTTGCTGAGACACATACAAGTGATAGCATTTCATTGCTCAGATTAAAGGTAATTTGGTAAGCTTCAGTTTTCATGATGACTTGTATTGCACATTCACTTTATTAAGATTTTATGTGCTCAATTTATATGATTGTATCATCTTTGATAACACATACATTCTTTGTCATTGATAGTATAAGTGTTCTTTTGGCATTCACAATGCTAGTAATGAGAATGCAAAATGGTAGCTATAGGGTTGGCGCATGATACCTTGAGTATCCTTCACAAATGAAATTCTTTAACATTTTCTTTATAATGGTTTACATGGCAGCATTCTTATACAAAGGAAAATGAAATGTAGAGTGGCTTGAATTTCATAGTAAGTGGCCCATTAAGTTAAAGCCATTTATGGCTTTAACTTGAAGTGTTTGGGCTCCTCATATGTGATATGGTTTACTTGATTTCATCATTGATTTCAATTGTTATTTAAAGTCTCTTGTATCGGGCTTCATAGGTTTAAGGTCAAATTTTTCATTGATTACACTTATCGGCCTTTTGTGAGTGATTAAAATGAAAGCCATTTAAATGGCTATCAACTATCTTATTGTCGACTTCACCTTACTTGTCGACCACAGTATATCATATTTCATATTACTCATGTGTATCGACCATATTACGTTGATCACACCATATTTCATAATGTTTGATTATGTGTATCAACCCATGGGAATCTTGTTTTATACACGACAATAACATTTTTTATCAATTTTTTGTTGACAACCATCATTTGATATTGGTAGTAATGTTGTCAATTCCTTAACAGCAGACTTAAAGTGATTATGATGCTTGTTAAGTGTTTCAGACTTCAAACATTGTCAAGTGTGAAAAAGGAACTTAAGAGTCTTTGCTTCGAAAGGAGTTAGGGAAAGTTCATTATGTTGTTTTTGGTTTGGTTCTAAAGACACAACCCTAGCCACCATGATGCACTTTCAGTTACAGTCCAAGTTTGATAAAGGAGGCCTTTTGAGCTGGTGTTCTAGTAAGATAGAATATGGAGGATGGCAGTTTCTTTGGTGGACTCTCCACGAGCTGGATAGTTTTTGAAGGTCTTTAACAATTTTTTCTAGTATTTGTTCTATTGTCTCTCACTGTGACAGGTATTTTTTCTTGAATTTGGAAAGATCTTATAAGCATAACTAAAGTTGGTTAAGGTTTATAGTAAGTGGTTACATAACCTGAGTTCTTCACTCAAGGGTTTGCCGGTTATTAGTTATTCATAATACAATTTTTGTTTCTTGTAACTGGATTCATTTGTTCTATAAATGTATGGCTTTTAGCCATTACTCTATGACGAGGATTTTATGAGACAAAACAGAGTGTTGTCAAAAAGAGAATAAGGGGTTATTACAGTGATATTTTGGTATTCTGAAAAAATTGTATAAGAGAGTGAGCTTAAAGTGTTTATATCTTTGATTCTTATTACAAAAATTGCATATATTTTAGTGAGGTTATGTTGATATTGTTTCATTCAGTATAGATTATAATGGGAATTATTGTATATTTTTTAAATGTACTCTGTTGAGATTTTGTAATTACAAAAATAATGCAGTTATAAGCTCCTGACAGTTTGCATGGTTATTGAGAAACTTTGTAGAGGATTTGGTGCTCGTACTGAAGTTGGTACTTCAGAATTTAGGTGGAGTTGGTGCTCTGAAATATTTTGTAATCATTTTGGAATTAAGCCTATAAGGCATTTTGGAGTGGTTTTTCTACCCCAAGAGGGTTGTCCACTCGACAATTTTTTGTGTCTCTCTTTTGTGTGTTTCATGCTTATCTTGCATAATCTTTCTTTCAGTCATTGTAAAATTTGTTCATGCAATGCTCTGATACTTTTCACAGTTTCAAGTTCTCTTTAAGATGATAGTTCAATTGTTCATGTTCAAAGTGTGAATGTTAAATTTTGTCATAAGTGAGTTTGTTGTCTTGTGCAAAATAAAGCATCAAGTTTTTTTTCTTTCAACACTATATGAACAATGTACATCATGCTTTGATATGAGTTGTTATATTTGATTAAGTCATTAAAACAATCATTCAAAATTTAGTGTTACATATATAAGGTCACTATTGCTAAAGATCAAAAAGGGTTTAATTTTGCATTTCAAGTCATATAAAGTTTTAAATATATTACTTTGATTCACCCCCCCTCTCAGAGTAATTCCACTTCCAACAAGTGGTATCAAAGTGTAGGGTCCTGCATTAGGTTTAACCTCCTAGGATTGATTTTGGTATTTGGAAGTTTTTCAAACATATCTTGAATTCAAAGAATATTCTTTTGTGACTTAAGTCTGTTTGTTTTAAGAAATTTTTGGTGTTGTGGTGTTTGATATGGAAAAAGGTAGAAGGAATAAGGGAAAAAAAGTTCACAAAAAAAATTAACAATTAGGGTTTGTCTGAACCTAGTGTAAGAAGTCATGAATAACTGAACATTAACAACTCAAAAATGATACAACATTCTATGCATAGAACACCTTAGTTTGAAGGTACCAACTTTATTTTTTGGAAGCATCAGATGGAAGCTTATTTGTCCTCCTTAGGGTTTGATGTGTGGGCAGCAGTAGAAATCGATTGCACTGTATCCCTAACAACTTCTTCCAAACTTGAGGAAAAGATAGTTCTCGAATCCAATTTTTGGGCTCTAGATGCTATTTGCAATAGTCTTCCAAATGATATTGTTGCTAAGGTTATGCAGTGCGAGATGCAAAGGAAGTTTGTGACAGATTGATTGAAATATATCAGGATGGTGAGTTGCAAGAAGAGATATCTTTGAAAACTCAATCAAGTTGTGATTCATCTGTAAGTGGTGAGTGTGAAAATCCTCATAGCTATGAAGAAAATTAGTTTGAGTCTAAATCTATAGAGATTACAGATTAACATTCAAATGAACAAGAAATTAATGAAGTGGATCAATTTTTGGATGAAGTAAATTTTGAACAGGAATTTGATGAGCAAGAAAGCAAGGTTGATTTGGAAGGTGAAATCCCATGTGCTTTAGATATAATTAAATAGCTTAGAAAAGAGAACTTGATTTTAAAGAGGCAACTTCAACAAGAAAAGGATATCAAAGATAAAGTATGTTCAAATCTTATAGAAGCAAAGATAAAAGTCGAAGAAGATAGAAAGATTGAGGAAGAAGTTAGAAACCAACTTAAGGTAAAAGAACAAAGTATAGAAAAACTTGAGTGTCAAGTGGTCTTACTAAGGAACATTGATAAAGAATCAAAACAATTAAGTGATCAGAGAGTCAGTGGGATTGGATCTATTTCCTTGGATAAATTTATTGGTGCACATAAAGCTCCAAGTGACAAAAATGGTCTAGGCTTAGAGGTAGGACAATGTTCTAAGGTTAGAAAGAAAACTAGAACAAAGGTAGACTTAAAATTTCATGTTGTTGACCTTGAAACTGCAGGAAACAAACAACACAAGGATATCAACAGAAGAGGAAGGAATAGAACAAATGGTTTCACAGGGTCTCACTCTACCTGGCAAGGTAAATTGATGAGGTATAATTGTTCTTTTTCAGGCTATTGTTATTCTTGTTTTTATTATGGGCATAGAGCATTTGAATGTTGGATTAAAGCAAAGAAAAATTGGAAAAAGAACTACGGTAATGTCACATGCTTCAGTGTAGTCAATCAGGTCATATTACAAGAAATTGTGATAAGGTGTTTCTAAAAGATGATGAAGGGGAGTCTAAATATTTAGTTGTTTGCTATAGATATAGTGAATTTGGTCAAAAAGCAAGATTTTGCAGGAAGAAATCATCTGGAAATGGATCATTAAGAGTATGGAGGAGAAAGCAAGAAAAGGAAGGACTTAGTCTTGTGCATGGTGCACAAGGATCATCTCTTAGTTTTTAATGATTGTTTGGTTTTAGGGGGAGTAATCCAAGATTTTATTTACTATCCCCAAGAAGTCTGTAGTTGAACAAGTTTTTTTTAAGCTTTGGTATAGTTTGTTTGCTTCATGAACCTAGAGAAGAGCAGTGGTATATCTATGGTCAGAAATACTTTCTTTGTGATTGTTGCAGTAGTCATTTGATGACTTTAGTAAATGAATGACAACATACATGATCATGATCATAAATGCTTGAATGTTTTTAATGCAAATATTCATGTCATAATTAGGATATCAAGGATGTCATCTTGTTTTGACAGGATAAGTATTGTGGTGTGTATAGCAATCAACATGAAATTAATTTTATTTGATTTTGATACAATATTCATGGTGTTTCCTTATGATTCATAAGCTGAGTTATTTGACAGCTTAGAGTTGCTTAATTCATTCCAAACTTACTTGATTTTGTGTTCATTCAGAAGGATAGTTGTTAGGATGTTTGGATCTAGTGGTGATATAGGGTATTACAGAAATATTTAACAAGTACCATTTTTTTAACAAACCATGATACATTTCTAAATGTTGTTGATTCTGGAGCATTTGATTAAAGATTTATGGTTGACAGTGACACTTCTTTGACAAAGCATCTACAAGATAGCAGTGATATTGACCTTCAAAAGTTGTTGATATAGGACTTGACACAATTGTCAAAATTTGATAGGAATTGATGCTTGCTCATTTGTTAATGGATTATTGCATATAAAATTCTAAGTAGTGAACAAGGAGCGCTTCATGAAAATTGTTCCTGTTACAATTAGTTTGGCAATAATAAGAATACTTTTTTTTATATTGGTTTCATTTTTCATAATACAGTGATATTTGTTTGAGGAATTATGTGGTAGTGTGGCATGGTTGCTTGTTAAATATTTTGATCTTGACATTGACAATCTTTTGACAGTGGCATTTGTGATATATTCTTGTCCTTGACATTTCAGGTTTATGAACAGGTAACAGGTACATAGTGATATGGATTAGTCTTGGCATTGGCACTTAGTATATGATATATACCATCCATTATAAGGCTTTAATGTTTGTTGTGGAAGAGCTTTTCATGCTTTTATTCGTGTTGTAACTTGGTTTTGTTGGCATTGCTTCAATAATTGTTTCATTGTATTATCTTGATTGACAAATTGGTAGTGAACTTGGTTGTGTTGGACAATATGTTTGGACCATGACCATAGTATGATGTCAAACATGATTTCAAGCTTGTTTTTATGTTACAATGAACAATGCCTATTCACATTCTTGGACAGTGTGAACTAAATTCAACTAGTTAGAAAGTATTATTTGCTTATGTTCTCGGTGCTATTTCAGTATGGAGTGAGTTGTTTGGTGATCAATGAATTACCATATAATGTCATTCTAAATCTGAGTGACAATGAGTAAAAATGTTTTGATATGATGTCAATATAAGGGGCAGTGAAAGCCTTAAAGGCCATAATAGACTTTAGCACGTCTCTTCATACATTCAAATACTTAGAGAATCTTGTAGAACAACAGATTAATAATGAGTCAAATGTATTTGTGATGTGTTGATTGGTGCCAAGAGTTATTTTCAGAAAATCTTGTTATCTTGATAGAAGACAAAATCTATTTCAATTGGTTCGTATACATCTTTCAATTTGAAGAAGACCTTGCATGATATGAGATTTGATTTCCTTGCTTGATGGTATATATGTTTATCTCTTGTGTCTTTCAAAGGAGAAAAGCATATCAAGTATGATTATCTATTTTGCTCGTGATGTATGAGAGCAGTGAGAATAGTGACTTCTATTTTGACAATGTATCTTGATAACAGTGAGATTAGCTAACAATATATTGGCAATATAATGGTTTATCTCAGTATAGTGAACAATATTTTGACAAAGGGAAAGATGAAAATATTGATTGATACATAGGGACAGTTAACCTTGGTTTGTATTTTGGATAGTGCCAGTACAGTGATAGAGTTTTTTTGGTCTATCAATGATAGTGCATATTATGAACCTCTCTCAACATCTTTTATGCTTAATCTTATGCCTATTGATATTATTGGTATTATTGGGAAGGATATGTGCATGGCTCAGTGGCATTTCAGTGTTGTGTCTTAGGGGGAGCTTGGTACTATGGTTTCTCTTTTACAACTCTATTATATTTTGGTTTATGTTTTAGAGAATAGTATGGTGATTTTGTTGAATGGTTGGTTGACTTCTCAGTTGGAACTTCACTATATTCTTCTTGTGATTTGTCATTGAGGCAAAAAGGGGGAGAGTGAACTTGTGTTTTTCCATCAAGGACAAAGGGGGATATTTTTGACTTCTTAGTTGTCTTTGGTTTCCCTTGATGACAAAATCTGTTGGCTTTATTGGAATGCTCTTTGGACAAAGGGGGAGTTTTTTGAATTCTTAGTTGTCTTTGGTTGTCCTTGATGACAAAATATGTTTGCTATGTTGGCATGCTCTTTGGTATTCATTTTTATTTTGATACTCTTTTAGTTTCATGGCATGCTCTTTTAGTTCTTTACTTGATGGCATTGATATTTGACATGGTGTTCTTTATGTAGTTCCTGTGACATACTCATATTGGAAAATTCATTTTCAATGAGATATCATTTGATTCATAGAATCATAAATCATACTATTTGCTAGAAGGTTTTGGACATCATGGTTGTGAGTAGCAGCTTCATAAAGTGGTCATGGATATGTTTGAAGGCTATTTCAGGTGATACCATTTTGATTCTGACACTCAAATTGATTCAATGATACTGGTTGTTATCTACATTGGCATGTTTATTCTCAGACTCTACTTGGTTTTGTTGAGACACATACAAGTGATAGCATTTCATTGCTCAGATTAAAGGTAATTTTGTAAGCTTTAGTTTTCATGATGACTTGTATTGCACATTCACTTTATTTAGATTTTATGTGATCGGTTTATATGATTGTATCATCTTTGATAACACAGACAGTCTCTGTCATTAGTAGTATAAGTGTTCGTTTGCATTCACAATGCTAGTAATGAGAATATATAATGGTAGCTACAGGTTTGGCACATGATACCTTGAGTATCCTTCACAGAGGAAATTCTTTAACATTTTCTTTATAATGGTTTACATGGTAGCATTCTTATACAAAGGGAAGTGAAATGTAGAGTGGCTTGAATTTCATATTAAGTTAAAGCCATTTATGGCTTTAACTTGAAGTGTTGGGTCTCCTCGTATGTGATATGGTTTACTTGATTTCATCATTGATTTCAATTGTTATTTAAAGTATCTTGTATCAAGCTTCATAGGTTTAAGGTCAAAGTTTTTCATTGATTACACTTATTGGCCTTTTGTGAGTGATTAAAATGAAAGCCATTTAAATGGCTATCAACTATCTTATTGTCAACTTCACCTTACTTGTCGACCACAACATATCATATTTCACATTACTCGTGTGTATCGACCATATTACGTTGAGCACACCATATTTCATAATGTTTGATTATGTGTATTGGCCCATGGGAATATTGTTTTATACACAGCAGTAACATTTGTTATCATTTTTTTGTCGACAACCATTATTTGATATTGGTAATAATGTTGTCGATTCCTTGACAATAGACTTAAAGTGATTATGATGTTTGTTAAGTGTTTCAGACTTCAAACATTATCAAGTGTGAAAAAGGAACTTAAGAGTCTTTGCTTCGAAAGGAGTTAGGGAAAGTTCATTATGTTATTTTTGGTTTTTTTCTAAAGACACAAAACCCTAGCCACCATGATGCACTTTTAGTTACAGTCCAAGTGTGATAAAGGAGGAATTTCAAGCTGATTTTCTGGTAAGATAGAATATGGAGGATGGCGGTTTCTTTGGTGGACTCTCCATGAGTTGGACAATTTTTGAAGGTCTTCAACAACTTTTTCTAGTATTTGTTCTATTGTCTCTCACTGTGACAGGTATTTGTTGAATCTGGAAAGATCTTATAAGCATAACTAAAGTTGGTTAAGGTTTATAGTAAGTGGTTGCATAACCCGAGTTCTTCACTCAAGGGTTTGATAGTTATTAGTTATTTAGAATATAGTTTTTGTTTCTTTTAACTGCATTCATTTGTTGTATACATGTATGGATTTTAGCCATTACTCTGTGATGAGCAGTTTATGAGACAAAACAAAGTGTTGTCGAAAAGAGAATAAGGGGTTATTACAGTGATATTTTTGTATTCTAAAAAATTGTAAAAGAGAGAGCTTAAAGTGTTTATATCTTTGATTCTTATTATAGAGATTGCATATATTTCAATGAGGTTATGTTGATATTGTTACATTTAGTATAGATTACAATGGGAATTATTGTATATTTTTTAAATGTACTCTATTGAGATTTTGTCATTGCAAAAATAATGCAGTTATAAGGCCCTGACAATTTGCATGGTTATTGAGAAACTTTATAGAGGAGTTGGTGCTTCAGATTTTAGGTGGAGTTGGTGCTCTTGAATTGTTATAGAGTTGGTGCTCTGAAATATTTGTAATCGGTTTGGAATTAAGCCTATAAGGTATTTTGGAGTGGTTTTTCTACCCCAAGAGGGTTTTCCACTCGAAAATTTTTTGTGTCTCTCTTTTGTGTGTTTCGTGCCTATCTTGCATAATCTTTCTTTTAGTCATTTGTAAAAAAAATTCATGCAATGCTTTGATACTTTTCATAGTTTCAAATTTCCTTCAAGATCATAGTTCAATTGTTCATGTTTCACTATGAGAAGGTGGAGAATGTGATTCAAAATATTGTGGGAAAAGATGGGCTGATGAGAATACCTCATATCCTAAAATTTACAAAAATTTGGTTACCATATTTTTTGGTCAAATATTATAAGCTCATTCTTTAGGATGAGGATCTAGTCTTAATGCTTGTAATTAAATACATCCAAAGTTACCTATTATAGGAAAGGAAATTAAAAATAATGCATTATTTAAAGTTGGGCTCTCATGTAGGGGACTTTAGGGTCTATTTTGAAGGAGTAGGGTGTCTCATGAAAAAAAATGTTATAGGATTAATTAGAATCTTTTCCTAAATAATAGCAACCCATAATTTTTAGTTTGAAGATTTAAATTGTAGGTGCATTTAGGGTGGGGCTGGAAATTGCCCCATTAGCTTAGGTCTTTGTTTTTGTTTTTAAATTCATGTCAATTTTTTTTATAGATAATTATTTACTTTGTTGAATTGAATATGCAAAATAATAAAATACATGAGAGCACCAACTTTCATAAATTTGTGAGCTTAAATTGAATTACAAAATTCATGGGACCACTTGCTTTAAAATATTCCTTAAAAATCTCAGCAACACCCATTCAAATTTTTAATAAGCCCCTCTCTATGGGACCTATTCCTAAATATGACTTGCATATGGTTTCAACACTAATAGGATTTCTATTTGACAAGGAATAGTTCTTACACTATCCAATGATCAAATATATCTATGGTGCGATGAAAGAGGGTTTGCTAAATAGACACTCCAACATGTTTCGAGGCATAATCAACTTGTGTAGATTGGCCTTGGTGACTCGAATTTTTTTCAAAACACTATAACTACTTCTAAAGCACAACTCCAACACATAAATTTCTAGAAAAGTAGCTACTCTTAAGGGAAAGGAGGCAATTTCTTTAGATGAGGATTTATGTTACTCTCCCTTCCAAGGTATAACTCTTGCCAAAGTCTTTCCTTAAAAAATTCCCACTAGTCTCCCTTCTACCATTTCTATTGAACCGTCATATAATTTTAGTGGAAACTCTTAATGTGATCCACTTTCTTTAATGTTCTAAATACTAATTTTTATTCTTTCTTGTTATGTAATCTAGAATTGCACATGACTAGAAATCTTAAGAACAATTAATATTCTAAATATTTTATTTTACTATAATATATGGGTGGTTTAGCCTCTTTATCAATTGATCAAAAAATAAATAAGAGTTTTTGGTGAGATTTGAAGATTCACCACACTTGGTATTGACTTGTGTACTCCTTGGAAGTGAAATAGATAACCACATAAGGGAAAACCTATTAAAAAACTAAAAGTTAAAATTATCTAATTTTGTTATGCCTAGTAAACTCCTAGCCAATATAATTTTGAATTTGATATGCATTGAAACTCTTAGGTGATGACAATCAATTCAAGTTGTACCATAGCATAAGTAGGTTCCTATTGTTATGTCACCAAATTCTTCTTTAAAGAGCCTTAAAAATGTAAAATACAAAAAATAAAAAATATCAAAGAAAATATTTTCACAAGTCTTCATAGATCTACTTATACAGGAATGTATTTATGGGTGTTTTTAAAAATAATCGATCTAAATTGGTCGATTGTAATTTGGACTAAGATTAAAACATGTTTTGGTTCCAAGTTTTTTTTTGTAATGTCTATGTTTTCCAGTCAGTTTAATGAATAATAATTCATTTAATTATTTAATGTTGCCTAGTAAAAAATGCAAATTATTAAAATAATATTAAATAATTATATTAAAAAGGTTATAAAGTGACATTGGGAAATATTTTAATGATAAATTAATAAAGTCACTTTATAATAATGTATTGTGTGAATTTGGCAGGAAAACCTTAAAAAATCAAAAAGGTGAACATTATAAAAAGATATAGTGCTCATTCTCTCAAGATTATTATTATATTTGAGGTATATTTTGGTGGATTTTTGGAGTCTGAAACCTTAGGTGTGTTGGAATAAGTCAATAATGAATTATGCACATACTTGAAGAGCTTGGAGAGTTTCAATGAGTCTATAAGGAACTAGTTGATCCGTTCATGGTTCCTATATGTTGGCATTACTTTCATAGTTAGTTGTCAATAAGACTGAGTTTGTTGTTGATTAGCTACAACTACATGTTGAATTAGTTACCAGTGATTTAGGGAAGTAGTTTGGTGTATTTCCTATATAAATATGTATTGGTTTATGTAGACACTTAAAATATCTTGATTGATAGCATGCACTCAATCTTGATTCACTAACACCGATTCTTCCTTAATCACGTCCATAGTAACCATTTAATTGAATAATATTTATTTGATTAAATTCATTAAATTCCTCCATTTTCCTCTTTTAATTAAATAAATCAATTTTATTTAATTAAATCGTAACGTTCCTATTTTAATTAAATAAATCAACTTTATTTAATTAAATCCTAGTGTTCCTCCTTTAATTAAATAAATCAACTTTATTTAATTGAATCTTGATGTTCTTCATTTAATTGGATAAATCATTTTATTTAATTAAATTACTAATCTTCCACTATCTTCTCATTTGATTTAAATAAATCTAAATATCTAAATCAAATGTCATATCAACTAATTCCATCTAAGTTAATTAAATCCTAATTAACTCCTAACACTAAACCTCCATTCTTCTAGCTTTTGCAAGTTTCACATGTAAATCAATTTATTTGATTTATTAATTCCTCATTTTTCCATTAAAATATGACATTCTTGGAATATTCCACTTATTTGAATTCTCCCTCCTAAAGGACTTTTGTCCTCCAACTTGGCATTAAAGGCTCTTACATGTCCTCTCCTTGAGCCAACTTGGCATTAACTCTTACAACTCTTCTTACACAAACCATGTTTTGAATTTCAAATTCCACCTACATGCATTAAACATGCACATTGTTCAAAATGTGCTCCACTCTCCTTCATTAGCACATTGGCAAGTGGCACAATGCCATTGGTCCTTTTTTAATCCCACATTCCTCCTATTATTCAACCCTCCATCCTTCTTCCTTATAAATATAGGCCTTCTCTATATATTTGGGAGAGAGAGGTTTATGCGAGTTTATTATCCAGAATTTCATCCAAGTTAGCATAGAATTTCTCCATCATAACTAGGCTATTGGCATTTTGCATCAAAGTCATCTTGTTCATCACACATCCATCATCAATCTTATCAAGGGATTGGGAAACTTGGGCTTCTTTCCACATCAAAGAAGCACCAATCCCCCTATGGGATGCTAGTTTGAGCATTAGAATAGAGTTTCATTTGTGATTTATTTGCATAGTTTAAGATATTTTGCTTTGTTTCCATATTCATATGTTCAAAGAATTTCATAGGGAATGTTTGGTTTACACTTGTTTATTGACTAATGATCACTTTTTTGTTCATGTTTGAGTAGGTATAAGCTAAGAATTCACATTTTGGCACTAGAAAGAGGGCACAAATCTCAAAATTAACATATTTTTGGCCATTTCCATCATTTTTTTCTCTTTTTTATCTTTCTAGGACACATAGTGACACTAAAATTTCAAATAGCAATGCTAGAAGTCAAATTTCCCCACTACTGCAAATAGAAATGTTGAAAGTCTTAAATAGCAACACTAAAAGTCTCAAATAGCAATGCTAAAAGTCTCAAATTGCCCCACTACTACAAATAGCAATGTTGCCTCTGTGTTTTTTTTTCTTTTATAGTCAATCTTAAAATGGCCATATCTTGGTCATATAGAGGTCTTTTTCGAAGCTTTTTTCTATAAATGGGGTAGAATTTCATAAGCTTTGCAATGGTGTAAGTGTTTCTCAATTTTTGTATAGTTAAAAATTTCAATTTTACACCTAAATTCAAAACACATTGTAACATGGTCTAAATTTTAGGGTTTTTATGCTTAATCATTCATCTAACCCTCATATCTTCTTGTTTCTTGATCTCATCTAACATTTTGAGCATGGATTCTAGTTTTTAAGAGGAGCATAAAGCATTGAAGTGAAAGAGAAAGCATGTGATATCCATTGTCTAGGAGAAGAAGAAAACAAGAAGAGATTCCTATGACACTTTCTTTTTCATAATTGTAAAAAAAGTGTTCTTTAACACTTTGAGAGCATTTACAATCCCATCTTTAAGATCTTGTTATCTTCAGCTTTAGAACTTAACTATATTTTGTTTAGGGTTTTGAAAAGAACATACAAAAGCTTTCTTTTCCACAAAGGGTTAAAAAGAACAATTAGAAACTTACTAAATTTGATTTTGGGTTTTAAAAATTGAACAAACAAATTCAAACACTCAAATTTGGTGCTATAAAAAGAACTCATTTATTGATTTAGAGGTCTAAAATGAACATGTTCTTATCTTGTTTTGTAATCTTTTTTACAAATTAATATCATTGAAATGTGTATGCACTTCTATCATGCTTTATGATGATCTTGAGAATCAAAAGCATTTTGGTGATATTAGGTTGTCTAAAATATTGCCTACACACTTCAATTTGGGTTTTTAAAATTGAACAAAACTTGCTAGTGTGAGAAAAGGCATTGCATGTGTTCTCTCTTTGTTCACACAAACAAAGATTGATCGAACTATAGATGTACTTAGTTGCTATTTCTTACCTTTAGAGGTCCTACCTTGGTGGGAAAAAATACTCACCCCAAGGGAACAACCCAAGTGGTAACAAGCATAAGCCAGGCTCTTCTAAACCACTATACAAATTTATGGTTGCAAGGAAAGTTTGCAATCAACTTAATGATGCATGATAGCTCTCCCCTGATATCTTTATGATGTGTAAATCCCTTCTTCTAAGGGTTGGGAGAAATCTTGATGGAGTTTATCATCATTTCCTTTGAACCAAATGCCCTTATTATGATCCTTTTTTAAGTAGCCAAAAATCCCAATATTTGTTGGCATCAGGAGGTCAGACCTCTGAAGCTATCCCACATACTTGCGGTTCTTTGTAGAGATGAAAATTTTGTCATGGGAGATTCATGAGAACTGAAGCTTGGTTGGCCCAAGAAGTGTGTGTCGTGGAGGGGAGCCAGTGTTGTCAAGCTTTTAGTCATCCGATCTAAATAAGTGCAACTAGATTTATCCAAGTGGGAATTCACAAATATTTTCTCTTCTATCCTAGGGTTGTGCAATCTTTGATTTTGTTAAACACATTGCTTGGATCCAAAATATTGAAAAAAAACATTCAACAAAATCATCAGAATTTCAAACCCTTTTGAACGAGAAAATACCTTTGAAAAATCAAAGTATTATTGCTTGTCCCTAGGGATTCTATCCTTAGAGGCTTCTAAGTACTTGGATTTATATCTCAATTTTCTCTCTAAATTCAAAATTAGGGAATTATTGCATTGATTTTTCTCAATTTCTACATAATGGACCTTATGGGATGAAAATAAATTGAGACATAGAAATTTAGTTTGAAACTTAAGAAAGACAAGTGGATGTGGTAAAAAGAAAGTCATTAATAAGATTAACTCAAATTGAACCCCACACATGTGCTTGGTCTCTTTTAGTCATATGGTTTTCTATGCAAAATTGGTCTTTTGGTTTGAACTGCTCTTAGGGAAAAGCATGTTCTTCACTATCTTGGTCTTATAAACAAGGGCCTTCTTAGGTTCATTTAGGATCAAAATAAAATACTTCATCCATCTCAAACATTTATCATATCCATCCCACAAACAAATTTAGAGCTTTGGAAACATCATCATCTAGAATTGGGTACATCCTTAAACCAAATCAAAATCATTTGTTTAGTTAAGTGTGTGTGGTTGAATCCTTCCTCACACACTTAGTTAAATTATCACCCTTTTGAACGATTTCATCCTAGATCACATCTAACATCTTAGCGTTTACAAGTTCATTATCCAAATCAAACCAATCAAAATCAAATCCTAAAGTCTAGCATTGATCCAAAGTTCCTGAAAGTTCAACACCCATATCACCCACCCCTTTCATCCTTCATCTCATCATTGGTCCTAAATTCCTTAGAGGCCAACAAGGTCAAAACACAAGAAAAATGTGGAATATAAACTTGATTCATACATCATGAGTAGTCTAAGTCAACCAAACTATCAAATCCTTATAAAAACAATGGATTATCAAAACCCATATTTATACAATCCATACATGGCATCATTATCTCCTACAAATGTCAATGGTACAACAAATGTGAGTATGCCCAATCTAAATTTTGGAACACCTTTCCCTATGGTAGATTTAAATCAAAAACCAAGCCTACAAATCTATCAACCAAACAATCAATGCATAAGTCTTCAACAAAACAACATTATCCCACCAAATTCATACATGCCAAATGTGAATATATCAAGTACAAGTTTACCAAACATGAACATTTCCAATCCACACTTGGTAAACTTTGGGATAGATATGTTTGTGAATCATACAAATGTTTTTCAAAGTTCAAACAAGATGTTAACGAATCCATGTATTGATCCAAGTCAAGATAACACCATGCAAAACCAAAGTTACCTAAATCAAGGCAATGTGATTCCCAACCACAAAAATGTTCAATTTCAACCTATAATGCCAAATCTAAACATCATCCCAAATCAGAACATTGTCCAAAATCAATTTTTCCATGATCCCATACAAACACCACAAGTATACATTCCAAATCTGCTTGAACAAAAACCAAATCAACTATACCAAGGTTTTCAAGAACAAAATCAAGATCAAATTTTGTAAGATCAAATTGCTTCACTTGCCAAAATAATTGACTTATTGTGCCAAGAGACATATCCACCTCAAAATCAATACACTCTTCCATTGGTCAAACCATGTCACCAAATCATTGAGTTGTGTCCACAACCACATCAAGAACAATATATCCAATATTAAGAGGTTGGATATCAAGATCAACGACATCAACAACAAACCCAAACACCCCATCTCGAAGATCAATCATCACATCTCCAAGATCAATCACAACTATTCATCAATGAACACCTTGAAGATATTTCTATCTCAACCAATGATCAAATCAACATGCATCAAGAGTCACTTTTCAATCATGATCAAAATCCACCAACAATACCCAACAATGATCCAATTCAAGAAATGTTAACATCATTTGATCCTATGGTTGAAAACATTGACAATCTCTCCACCACTATTTTTGAATACAATTATCAAGATCTATCCATCAATGAGCACCTTGAAGATGTTTCCACCTCATCCAACGATCAAATCAACATACATAAAGAGTCACTTTTTAGTCATGATCAAAACCCCTCAACAATATTTGATATATTTCAAGGAGTGTTAGAATTATTTGATCCTATTTCAACATAATCCATGATCCATCGACCAATGATCATGTTGAAAATGTCTCTACATCACCTAATGAGTTAGAAAACATATCTCAAGAATTTATTCCAAAGCATGATTAACATCTTTCACCAAAGTCTAGCAATGGTCCTTTCCAAGACATATTGATGTCCTTTGACCTCATGGTTACAAATATTGAAGATATCCTCAACTCAACACTTGATCCAAATTCACTCAAAGATCAAGAGGAAATTGAGTTGCTTCCTATGCCTAATGAAGACATCCAAGAACCCTTTATAAGAAATCCACCCTTTGAAACTGACCCATGTCAAGAACTCGATCCAAAGTACATCAAAAGTGATTCCAACATTAACCAAGATCAAGAATTTGTATCTCTAAGACACTTCAATGATCTAATGGACACTCTCCTATCTATACAAGATGTCACAAATAATGATCATATCCATATAGCACATATTCCTCCATCTACTCATGAGATGCTTACTCCTAATGGACATGTAGATGATCTTCACTCAAAACAAGAGTCTCATACTCTTGATATCATTACCAAGGAGCAAGAGCCTCCTACTCTTACCATTTGTACACATGATCAAGATATAGAAAAATCTAGAGACATATCAAAAATGGGTCATGGAAAAGGCTTCTACAAAATTTGTGAATCAGAAACATCCTATGAAGGCATATCAAAAATGAGTCATAAAGAAGACTTTTATGGGGAGAATGAATCATCAACACTTCTTGAAGAAGCATTAAAATTTGATATTCCACAAGATCAAGCCAAAGATATCAATTAGGAAGTTATCCCACACATGGATGTTCCTATCACTTATAAACTTGGATCACTTACCTTTTTAAGGGAAAGCTATCTCATCAATGAAGAAGCTATCACCTTTGAAGATACATGATAGAGCAAAGAAGGATTAGCACCTTGTTTCCAAGGTAAATCATATCCTATTGCAAATAAAATGTTTCAACAAATAAATTATCAAGGCAAAGGATTAGGCCTACATGAACAAGGTATCCTAGAACCAGTGTATATTATTGGCAATCCTAAGCATCAAGGTCTTGGTTATTCAACAATTAAGGGATCTAAAAATATCAGTGACACCTCTATAATACTGTGGGAAATTTTATCTAGTGCAAATATCAACATAGGGAGCATGAAGAATCCTTATGTTGAAATCGATGATAATACAACAACCAACCATGTCATGAATCTTCATCCACCCATCACCCTATCCACGAATGGGGACCAACATCAAAAGAAATATTTGAATCAAAGCCTAAATAATGTCATCAAAGAAAAAGAAGCTAAGGAGCATAATGGACAAATAAGATACACATGGATACCAAAGAATACAAAGAAATATTATCTCTATCAAACTCCATCAATCAAAGAAACTATGGGGAAAAATAAAAAAGGGAAAAGTATCTATCAAAGATATCCACAAAGGAAAAAGCGGGCTTCTCAAGCAACATATAAAGTATATCAAGTAGTTGGTCCTAATTCCACACACACTTTCGTATCCACCCATTATTGCTCATCTTCCCAAGTTTGGAGAGTTAAAGGTTCCAAACTGTCAACCAATCCATCTTCTATTCCTAAACAGACTCCATCCATGCCTCCACACATGATATCCAATTCTCACATTGACCATGTATTGGTAGCCACCCTTCATCATAAGGATTCAGAAGGCACTCTATCACAATGTACACACAAAGACAAAGTTAACTCCGCTATAAACAAAGCAGATCAGGAATCTAAAAAGTTGTATTCAAGTGCATGTATCTTGGAAAAACAACTTCTTCAGGTAGGATATCGATGGCACATTATGAAAGAAGCATCTACATCAATACCACCAGGTGATTCAACATGAGCTTAAAAATATTTCACAGAGAAATACAAAAAAATCAAAAAATAAAATAAAAAATCAGAAAAAGGATTGAAAATGGTAAAGAAAAAAAATCATCCTCTAGTGAAAACCACTTTGATGGTGCTTTGGACAGGTACCATGATGAAAACCTGGCAAACAAGCATCATGTGTAGAGTTGAGCATCTACGTGCGCTAGTTCAGGTGAATGTATCTTATATCATCCATGATAAATCTAGCATTTCATCCATCTTATCCATAATAAATAAATTCATCCATTAAGAATTTATCAAAACCATTTTCATCCATCTACATCCATCTTCCAAATTATCTTGATCTTGAAAAAGTTTGGTGCACACTTTACACTTGCTTATGGTAAATATCTTGACATGGGTCATTTTTATTGATCCTATCCTACCCAACATTATCTAAGCCATGCAACACTATCCAAATGAGCATTCTTTATTTGAACACCCTATCTTATCACAAGATAATCCATATCCGTCCATCCATACACCTATCCAGGCATCCACCTATGGAATTCCATACATTGCTAGACACTGGGGGTAGATATTTACATCTTGCTTTAGTAATAAATCTTGATCTATATCCTCCAACTAATGTGGTGATCCATGTTAATGTTTGTAGCAGCAAGAATATTTTCTCTTAATTAAATTTAAATTTAAAATAAATTATCTTCAAGGCAGGTCAGCCTTGATTCACAAATAATATTTTTTTATTTTTCTAGGGGCCAACCTAGAGAAGAGGTCACCTAGATTTGTATATAAGCAAGGTGAAGATATTTCATTGTATCATCAATTCATTCTCTCTTCAAGTTCGCACTTCAGCAGTAATTCACCAATTTTAGCAACAGATCTGATTTCAAGAAGGAGTTTCTTCATTTTCTATCAAGGAGAATTGTCTCTACACATTGTATTAAATTCAACCTTGTGTAGGGCCTGAATTGTAAGCGGATTTCTGCTCTTATTCTTTCAATATATAAGAGATATATTTTGTTGGGTTTTTCTCCCTCGAGGAGGGTTTTCCCAGGGTAATTCATTGTGTTCTTTGTTTAGTGTGTTGTATTTATGCTTATTTACATTTCCGGTCTAAAACTAACATGGTATCAGAGCAGGTTTAAGCAAAGATCCGATCAGATTTGTTTAAGTAGTCAAGACATCTCTTTTTCTAGGGAAATCTATTAAAGAATCAAGGATGGTGAATAGAGTCAAGGTCAAAGATAGGCTTGATGGAGCATCAAATTTCATCTCTTGGAAATTCAGAGTTCTTATTTCCTTAGAAGAGAATGATCTTCTAAATTTTATGGAAAATGATGTGCCCGAGTCATTCAATGATGCTGAGAAAATTCAATGGAAGAAAAATGGCGTGAAGTCTAGAAAGATAATGATAGACTCCATGAAGGATCATCTAGTTGCGATTATCTCCAAGATGAAGATGACCAAAGATATGTTCGAGGCTCTACAAGGATTGTATGAGATCGATAGTACCAACAAAGCCCTTACCTTGAGACAACAACTCCATCATATAAATACGGCTAAAGGATATTCATTCATCTCCTTCTTCATGAAGATTGTTGAATTAAGAGATCAACTATGCACTATTGGAGACATAGTCGATGATAGAGATCTAATTATGTTGGCACTGAATGGTCTTCCTCAATCTTGGGAGCCCTTTATTCAAAGCATCAATGGGAGATCTAAGTTTCCCAAGTTTGATCTTCTTCGAGCTAATTGTATTCAAGAACAGTCTAGGTTGGCAACAAGAGGAAATGGGTGAAATGCTCATAATGAAGAGAGTCATGTCCCTACTGCACAAGCTTCCAAAAGAAAAGGAAGAGAAGGGAAAAGAGGAAATTTCAAGAGGAATGGAGACAAAAAAATAGATTTTGTTTCAGAACCAAAGAAGAAGGACCTCTCTCACATTCAATGTTATAGGTGTGACAAGTATGGTCACTATGCTCAATATTGCACATCAAAGCCAAAGCAACACACTTCTACCACAAATATTGATGATGTGTTACCTCAAAAGGAATCTAGAGGTGTTTTAAAGGGATTTATTTTCATCTCCTCACTTTCAAGCAATGTTCCAACTGACAATGACACTTGGTTAATAGATAGTGGTGCTTCGCATCACATTACAAGATACATAGAGCATCTTACAGACTTAGTAGAGAAAGAGACCAACTTGCAAGTGATAATTGGAGACGATGCTTGTTATTCCATAAAGGGAGCTAGGGCCACTTATTTCCAGATAGATTTAGGTATCCTCTTCATTTGAGTGATTTTTTGTTTATACGAGGGATAAAAATTAAATCTTGTCTCCATTTCACCTTTGGAGGACAAAGGATGCAAGGTTTCCTTTTTTGAAGGGAAAGTTCTTGCTTGTCCTAAGAACTCTAGTATAAAATCAACTCGTGTAATTGGTGTTCATTAGGAGAGCCTATATAGATTATCAATTCATCAAATTCAGACATTATTGCATGACTCTATCAATTTGAGTGAGCTTTGGCACAAGAGACTTGCTCACTTACACTTCAGAGCCCTTCCATGCATGGAGAAGATGGTTACTGGTCTTCCTAAGCTTGGTCTAGAACACAATGGAATTTGTAGAGGATGTGCACTTGGTAAGAATATCAAGAGTCCCTTTCATAGTAGTGAGAGTAGATCAAAGGGAATTTTAGATCTTGTTCATTCTAATTTATGTGGACCAATGTTTGTGGCATCTTTGAGTGGATTTTGGTACTATGTGATTTTCATTGATGATTATTCTCGAAAGACTTGGATTTACTTCTTGAAATATAAGGAGTCTGAAGAAGTACTTAATAGATTCAAAGAATTCAAGGCTCAAGTTGAAAACATGTCTGGGAAAAGGATTAAAGTTATGAGATCGGGCAATGGAGGAGAACACACTTCTGGAGGTTTCTGTAATTTCTGCATCAAGGCGGGAATCAAGAGGGATTTATGTGTTCCGTACAACCCTCAAAAAAATGGAGTTATCAAAAGAAAGAATAGATCCATAGTAGAGGAAACCAAGGCTATGATTCATGATTAGGACTTATAGACTTTCCTATGGGAAAAAGCTTCTAGAACCGTCATGTATGTTTAGAACATAAGCCCTCATCAAATATTGGGAAACATGACTCCTAAGGAGGAATTCATAGGTATGAAATATGAGGTTAGTCATTTAATAATTTTTGGTTGTCCTATTTACATTCATGTGCCCAAGGATAAGAGATCAAAGCTAGAACCTTCAGGAAAGAAGGGTATATTCGTCAGATACAATGAGTCTTCAAAGGTCTACAAAGTTTATATTTTAGGGCAGAAATAGATTGAGATCATTAGGGATGTCTCCTTCGAAGAGGAAGTAGCCTTCAAAAGATCTAAAGGGTCTTACATGGAGATAGACAGTGAAGAGTAGGACACTTCTCAGGATATAAACATATCTCTTGATCATAATCCTAACATTTAGAAGGATTCCAAAAAAACGACTGAGATGATTGATCCAGTTGATCCTATAGAACCAACTGATGGGCCTAGAGCCATTGTCATAGGTCAGAAGAGGCCTCTATGGGCTCAAAAACTATGCAAGAGGCAAAAAAGTATGCAGCTCATCAAGGCACCTTTAGGGAAAGCAAGAGACCACAAAAGTTTCTAGGCTATGTGGCATTGATGAGTCACATCATTTATTCTAATCCTTCTAGTTTTGAGGAGGCATCCAACTAGTAGGTATGGAGAGATGCAATGATAGAAGAGTATCAATCCATCATTAAGAATGATGTATGGGATATAGTTTCAAGACCTTAAGGGAAATCAATAGTGTCTTCCAAATGGCTCTACAAAATCAAGTATGCAGCTGATGGTAGCATTGAGAAACACAAGGAAATATTTGTGGCAAGAGGTTTCTCTTAAAAGGAGGGAATAAATTATGAGGAAACATTTTCTCTTGTTGCTTGATACACTTCTATTAGAACAATTATTTCTATTGTATCTACTAGAGGCTAGAAGTTACATCAAATGGATTGAAAGGTTGCATTTCTTAATGGTGTGATTGAAGTAGTATAAATCGAGAAACCAGATGGTTTTGTGATTCATGGGAATGAGTCTCATGTATGCAAATTGAAGAAGGCATTGTATGGCCTTAAGCAAGCACCTTGTGCATGGTATGAAAGGATTGATAGATATTTGATGAGCTTGGGATTCTCCAAGAATGATGTAGATTCCAATCTTTACTTCAAGATAGTTGATGGTGAGGCTTTGATATTGGTTCTTTATGTTGATGATTTATTTCTCACTAGAGTAGAGAACCCCATTGTCAAATGCAAGAAAGAGTTAGCCTCTGATTTTGAGATGAAGGATTTGGTCTCATGCATTACTTCCTAGGTCTAGAATTATGGCAAAGACCTAATGATATTATTCTAAGTCAAGAAAAATACACTCTATACATCTTGAGGAGATTTGGGATGATGGATTGCAAGTCCATGTCTACACATATGGAGATAAATTTGAAGAAGTTGAGTGATTCAAGAGCTGATTCAGATTTGGTAGATCCCACCATGTATAGAAAATTGATTGGATCCTTGATGTATCTAGTCTACACTAGACCTGACATTTATTATGCAGTAAGTGCTCTCAATCAATTCATGTGTGAGCCAAGGAAAATACATCTAGTTGTATCAAAGCATATTTTGAGATACTTGCATGCCATTGTAGGATATGGCTTACAACATGCTTCTTGTGAAGAACTGAAGTTACAAGGCTATTCTGATTCTGATTGGGACAGGAGTGTAATTGATTGGAAGAGCACCTTTGGATGTTGTTTTAGCTTGGGGTATGCTATGATTTCTTTATGTAGCATGAAACAGACATATGTGGCTTTAAGCACTACAAAGGTTGAATATATTGCAGCATGTGCAGTAGCTTGTGAAGCAACAGTATGGCTTTGAAAGCTCCTTGTAGGATTGTTTGATCAAGCATTGGAACCAACTATGATTCATTGTGATAATCAAAGCTATGTGAAGCTCTCGGTGAATCCTATATTTCATGATCCTAGGAAAAAGCTTGCGGAGATCAAGTACCACTACATCAAAGACATGGTACTGAGGAAAGCAATTCAACTCAAGTACATTTACACTAATGATTAGATAGTTGATATTCTCACCAAGCCTCTTTCTAGAGTGAAGTTTACACATTTTGGGGACAAGCTTGGGGTAGTGGAGAATTTCTCCCTTGCCAAAAGGGAGACTCGTCCTCAGTGAGCTTTGCTATAATACATATTTCTATGAGACAGAGAAATATGAGGTGAACTCCCTTGTACATCTCTGAGATGAAGATGTGTTTCTTTCCACACATGGGAGTAGCCATTGTGGACATCATGTTGAGAAACTCCATGACAACATCACGTTGAGAGACTCCACGATGAACCTTTGTACATCTTTGAGACAAAGATGTGTTTCTTTCCACACATGGGAGTAGCCATTGTGGACATCATGTTGAGAGACTCTATCATGACATCATGTTGAGAGACTCCGTGATGAACCCTTGTACATCTCTAAGACTGAGATGAGTTTCTTTCCACATATGGGTGTAGCCATTATGGACATCATGTTGAGAGACTCCATGATGACATCATGTTTAGAGACTCTGTGATGAACTCTTGCACATCTCTACGACTGAGATATGGTTTTCCACAAATGGGTGTAGCCATTGTGGGCATCATGTTGAGAGACTCCATGATGAGGATATCTAGAAAATACCTCGCTAGCTAAGAGGAAGTGTTAATTTTTTTCGTGGCGAGAGATATTTTCTCCTAATTAAATTTAAATTTAAAATAAATTATCTTTAAGGCAGGTTGGCCTTGATTCACAAATAATATTTTTTTATTTTTCTAGAGGCCAACCTAGAGAATAGGTCACCTAGATTTGTATATAAGAAAGGTGAAGATATTTCATTCTATCATCAATTCATTCTCTCTTCAAATTCACACTTCAACAACAATTTTCAAATTTTAGCATTAGATTTTATTTCAAGAAGTTTCTTCATTTTGTATCAAGGAGAATTGTCTCTACACATTGCATTAAATTTGGCCTTGTGTAGGGCCAGAAGTTTAAGTAGATTTATGCTCTTGTTCTTTCAACATATAAGAGCATCTAACATGCGCTTCAATGTCACATCAAATCATTCAAACAAATTTTATTCTAAATCAAGCTTCACAATCTTGATCGATCAAATCCAATCAATCCATCATCATCTCAAGATATCCTTCCCAGTCCCTGTGTTGCTTAACACTATCCTTGCATTTTTTTGTATCCTCAATAATGTTATCATCATCAATCCATCAATTTAATCCAATCAATCCCTCATCATCTTGGGATATCCATTCTAATCCTTGTGTTGCTTAACACTATCTTTGCATTTTTTTTGTATCCTCAACAATGTTATCATCATCAATCCATCAATTGAATCTAATAAATCCCTTATCATCTTGGGATATCCATCCTAATCCATGTGTTGCTTAACATTATTCTTGCATTGTTGTGTATCCTCAACAATGTTACAATCATCAATCCATCAATCGAATCCAATCAATCCCTCATCATCTTGGGATATCCATCCTAATCCTTGTGTTTCTTAACACTATCCTTGCATTGTTGTGTATCCTCAACAATGTTATCATCATCAATCCATCAATCGAATCCCATCAATCCCTCGTCATCATGGGATATCCATCCTAATCCTTGTGTTGCTTAACACTATCCTTGCATTGTTGTGTATCCTCAACAATGTTATCATCATCAATCCATCAATTTGATCAATCAACCTTAGATTGGTTTTCAACAAAATCCAAAAAAAGATCACTGATATCGTCACACTTATCCATATCCAAATTTTCAAAATCATGCAAAAATTTTAAAAAAATCAAAACATATCAAAATCCCAAAGCAAGTCAAAAAGTCAAAAAAAGTTGAAAACATGGTTATTTGAACTACATCGTCTCTGAGCTTAAACAATAGACAAAACTAATCGTTGATGATCCCTCAAGACACAAAATCCAAAAAAAATCATAAAATCTCACAAAACCCAAAAACATTTGAAAATTTGGAAAATCAAAACATTTGTAAAATCTCAAAAAACCCAAAAACAACCTCAAAACATTTCAAAACACCAAAAAAAAAAAAATATTTAAACAAGAATCCATCCACTTCACCCACAATAATCAATCATCCATAATAAATCAAATAACCACACTCACCCTTTGGCAATACAAACAAAAACAACCACAACCATCAACGAAAGCAAGGTTCAAATGCAAAAGCAAAATCGAAGCAACAAACCTTTAAACGTAAAATCAAACTCTTGATCTTTTTAACAAACATGTCAATCAACCTTATATCAACAAGCTTTCGAACAACCTATCAACTTGCCACCATCCACTAACATGTCCTAGGATGCATCCTTCCTACAATGGGTATTATCTTTGGCAATCACTTCAGATTCTTATCCTCAAAATAAATCCCTTTGGCTAGAGGTATGAAGAACATTCACTTGTTTGTTTACTTGATCTTTTCTTTTGATTTATCTTATTGCACTCATTCTAAAGACCTCTCGATGATGTCTAATCAAAATGATTTAGAGAGAAATGAATGGGGCATTGATCATTATCTTTCATTTGTTGTACTTGTTGGACGTTCTTGTAATATAACTTGGCAAATACTTGCTTTATTAGGTATGTATGGAAGGTGTTTTGGGTAGCTTGTTGACTATTGCATTGATAGGTTATACCTTTCTATGTTTTGGTTTGAGATGTTTGAAACTTCTAAAGTGCATCCTTGCAAGGTTTTCATATGTCAGGTGTGAAAAAGAATACTCCTATCTGTTTTTCATGTCAAAGACTATCGCTCTAGGTACAACACCATCCTAGTTCTTCATACCTTGATGCATCGTACCTATGTGTATCATCAGACATAAGGAAAGTAAGCTCTTTATGTCCCCAATCCCTAGACAAGCAATACATCATCATCATCATTCATCATCATATCTAATAAAGTCTTGATGACTCATAGGCTTGTTGGAATTTTGCATCTTCTTGAAATCAAGGGTTAGTTCCTCTCATTCTTCTATCTTCTTTCATGCTAACATGCTATCATGACATCCATCTCATCCTACATATTCATACATAACATCATCCATCTCATCCAACTCACATGCATTGCATCATCATTTCAGTTGTTTAGGATAATATAGATTGGTTATTCTAAACATCTCATAAACCATCTCATTTGCATCATCATCATAACCATCCATACATTCATCTTGAACCTCTTTGTTGTGAGATCGACCCTCAAATCAAAATTTTCGCTCAATCTCTCAAGGGGGAAGTCTACTAGTACACTTCTTTCCACTGGGACATTCAAAAAAATTAGAAAATATTTGAACTTTGATCTCAGCAAGGTTATTCTTTGAACCAACGCAACAGGTACATTGCTTCAAAGAGGGGAAAAATGTAAACACTCAAAATATCTTGATCGATACCATGCACTCGATCTTGATTCACTAACACCAATTCTTCCTTAATCACATCCATACTAACAATTTAGTTGAATAATTTTTATTTGATTAAATTCATTAAATTCCTCCATTTTCCTCTTTTAATTAAATAAATCAATTCTATTTAATTAAATCGTAATGTTTCTCTTTTAATTAAATAAATCAACTTTATTTAATTAAATCGTAATGTTCCTCCTTTAATTAAATAAATCAACTTTATTTAATTGAATCCTGATGTTCTTCATTTAATTGGATAAATCAACTTTATTTAATTGAATCCTGATGTTCTTCATTTAATTGGATAAATCATTTTATTTAATTAAATTACTAATCTTCCACTATCTTCTCATTTTGATTTAAATAAATTTAAATATCTAAATCAAATTTCACATTAACTAATTCCATCTAAGTTAATTAAATCCTAATTAACTCCTAACACTAAACCTCCATTCCTCTAGCTTTTGCAAGTTGCACATGTAAATCAATTTATTTGATTTATTAATTCCTCCTTTTTCCATTCAAATATGGCATATTCTTGGAATATTCCACTTATTTGAATTATCCTCCTAAAGGACTTTTGTCCTCTAACTTGGAATTAAAGGCTCTTACATGTCCTCTCCTTGAGCCAACTTGGCATTAACTCCTCTTACAACTCTTCTTACACAAACCATCTTTTAAATTTCAAATTCCACCGACATGCATTAAACATGCACAATGTTCAAAATGTGTTGCACTCTCCTTCATTAGCATGTTGACAAGTGGCACAATGCCATTGATCCTTTTTTAATCCCACATTCCTCCTATTCTTCAATTATCCATCCTTCTTCCTTATAAATAGAGGCCTTTTCTATTGATTTGGGAGAGAGAGGTTTATGCAAGTTTATTATCTAGAATTTCATCCAAGTTAGCATAGAATTTCTCCATCATAGCTAGGTTATTGGCATTTTGCATCAAAGTCATCTTGTTCATCACACATCCATCATCAAGCTTATCAAGGGATTGGGAAAGGGCTTCTTTCCACATCAAAGAAGCACCAATCCCCCTATGGGATGTTGGTTTGAGCATTAGAATAGAGTTTCATTTGTGATTTATTTGTATAGTTTAAGATATTTTGCTTTGTTTCCATAATCATATGTTTAAAGAATTTCATAGGGAATGTTTGGTTTACACTTGTTTATTGACTAATGATCACTTATTTGTTCATGTTCAAGAGTAGGTCTAAGCTAAGTATCCATAGTTTATGTTGTTAATATATGTAACATTTGAGTTCTTCTCTATTCTATTAAATGCTTTATTTTGTTGCTTTGTTCTCTATTTGCTCCTGTTATTCTTTTATTTTAATATGGTATTAGAGCCAATGGTAGGTCTTGGTGATGCGAGCATGTAAGTGTTGTTCATAGGAGCTTTGTGTAGGTGGTGTGGAAGTGTTGTTGTTTGAGTTGAAGAGGAGAACTGTGACTGGTGAAGTTTGTTGCTATTGAGTTGTAAGAGTTGAGAGAATGTTAGTCATTGATGAAGAACCATCAGAACATGATGATGATGATGATTTCATTGAAGATGGAGCTGTTAGTTCATTTTGAAGAGGCCCACAATTTGAAGACAGGGGAGGATGTAGTATAGAATAGATAGATGCTTAATAGTCTGAAATGCTTGTGGATCAAGAACTATACCTCATTGGGGTTACAAGACATGTATGTGAGGATTGGTGTCCAATAGTTCAAAGGGGGGTCTAAAATCTAGAAGTTCAATATCATACCTTTACGAGGGTGATGAGACACTTCATGTGAAAATGGTGTCCAATGATGTTCGAAACTTGGATGATAGCTAGATGACTATACATGGGAGCAACTTGAAGAATTCTTATTGGTTTGAGAACTATTTTCAGAAGACATTTTCTACATAATGTAATGTTATTAGTTTTATGGTGTTAGATATATTAAGAGTCTAAGCATAATTCCATTATTCCTTAAGGGGGAGTGTTGGAATAAGTCAATAATGAATTATACATGTACCTGAAGAGCTTGGAGAGTTTCAATAGGAGTCTATAAGGAACTAGTTTATTTGTTCATAGTTCCTATATGCTTGCATTACTTTCATAGTTAGTTGTCAATAAGAATAAGTTTGTTGTCGATTAGCTACAACTACATGTTTAATTAGTTACCAGTTATTTAGGGAAGTAGTTCAATGTATTTCTTGTATAAATATGTACTGGTTTATGCTATTAATATATGTAACATTTGAGTTATTCTCTATTCTATTAAATTCTTTGTTTTGCTGCTTTGTTCTCTATTCATTCTGGCTATTCTTTTATTTTAATAAGGTGGGTATTCCTACAGGTTCCAATTTCGATGGTGAAAGATTCCTCCCTATTTGGTGATTGGAAGGGTCATTCAAGATTCACATTTGTGCTACAAAAATTGGTTGATCGATTTGATGAAATTTGCGAGTCTTCTCCGAAGATAAATTTTTAGGGTTGTACTGATTGATCTGTAGTAACTTGAGAGTTTAATAGGGTTTGTATAATTTATCAAGGACTTCTAAGTATTTGGGGTTTTTATGAGATTGGAGTAAATGATTTATATATATAACACTTGAATATTGTGACAAGGGTTGCAATAGCTTCACACTGGATGTCATCCATTTGAGCTTTATTTGTATTTTTTCCTTCATCTAGTTGGAGTATTAATATTCTGGAGATACATATGAATGTGTGTTGAAGGCGTCCAAATTTGATATTCAGCATTTGAGGCCACATAACCTGGTTGTGGTGACGTCTTGCATTTACACCCTCTATTGAGAGCTACACATGCATTTTATAGTGATATGAATCTCTTGCGTTGAATGAAGACTACCTTTGTCAGGGTCATGGACTTCTAGGAAAGGTCGTGGTCTTCTATAGCATTTCCAAAACTCAAGTTAAGGACCTAGGCACACTTGTTGGAAGTCATACAAGCCTGAAAGAGGTCTACTAAGCTTCCTAATTAGGACATGAGCCTAGAAATGGAGAGCATCTAGTTTTGAGGGTCTAAAATCATCTTCAGACAACATCGGCTTCCTTGCACAAGGTCGTTGGAGTCTTCCTTTCTTACACGGTTATCTAAAACAACTTTCTAGGTAGTACTTTGCTTGTTGCAACCTCCCGCGTGCTAATTCCAAGTCTGCATTTGTTTGTATTTACATTACTACTATTGTGGCTCAATCTTTGAAGCTATATAAGTTGTTATTACTGCTATAACTATATTGAAAAGGAGGCTATGAAGTCTGCACTGTTATATGGAATGTATTGTAAGTTGCCAATGATTTATGAGTCTGAGTTTGAATGTTAACTCTACATTTTAGCATAGGAAGAACACTGTAACAATCATAAATATTATTATTTGAGCATAGACATCATTTCCATTTTCATATCTCTATTAGTTCATTGTCATTGTGTCTCTAAGACAATTTATGAGCAAATGTAATATTCAAGGACTACTCACTGTCATTTCTCAGTATGAGTATGTAATGGTTTGAATTGCTTTCTTTCATATATTACTCAGTTGAACATTAAAAATGAAGTCCAGATTTTTCCTACCAGATTGTTGTATGCATTTTCTTCTGTCATGTCCCACCCACACTTAAGCCCTATTTTGAAGGTTTGTCAGGAAACCATGTTCTTCAACACCACCTAGTATTAGTATATTAATAATATTAAATTTAAATTATATTTTATAATATTTAAATTTAATTAATTCCAAGGTGGCCGACCTCCTTGAGGAAGGTGTCTGTCTTGGTGGTTGACGCCATTTGAGGGAGTGTTAAGTTGCATATTTATATGTGTTCTTTGGCAGAGTCTATCATCAAGAATTATGGGAGAAAAACCGTTTGATCTACTAAGACGTAGCCCTCTTGGAGATCAACGTCTTGGTAAGACGCAACTTTACCTAGGCATAGTCTTTCTCCTGCGATTCTAATTCATTTCGCTCACTTAATCCTCACTCCTGATATCTCCTCTTGTCTGTCCAGGTAGTGTTTGGTGTGGCGAAGATAAGAGTGATCTGGCCGATCCTTTGGCTCTGGCAGGCTCCACCTTCAATGCCCACGTAAGAACACTACATACCATCATGGGAGATCCAGGAGGCCTTCAAAGCATATCCGAACTACTTCCAATATGCGAGCTTTCTAGGTTGTTGTGTATAGTGAACATATTGGTGTTTGATGAGTGACCTACAAATCTAGAATTTCAAAGAAAATCATATTAATTTAGCTATCACAATTGCCTTGGATCGGATTTGAGTCGACACTAATCATTGGCTCAAGTAGTGTGAATACCATTCTCCTGCAAGCAACGATTTACACTACCATCACCATTATATGGCAGTCACATAAATTCAAGCTAGGCGGGTACATCTACAATCAACACATGGTACGTTCTATGTAATTTCACAAATCTCTCAATAGAGTATTTTCTCATTGTCATGAATATTTCTTTGTTTGCACCTAATTGCAAAACTCATATTAATTTTTTTCAGTTTATAGTTTACCAGTAATCCTGAGAGTTGTGTGTGTGGTTTATCGATTCATTTCATATTGTTGACTTGTGATTGTGGATGTATTTCAGATACTTAATTGTTTAAATTTTATATTAGAGGTATTTTTTATTCTTTTCCTATGCAGGAATATTTTAGTGACATCAGAGCTTGGCATCCTACCAGCTGTGTACCTGTTCATGAGTGATAGAGATTTATGATATCATCTTAGAGAGAAGAAGATAACAATAGGGAAAAGGAAGATTATGGACAACATTTCGTGAAGGAGTCTAGGGAATTTCAATCTACTATGAAGGACACACTATGGTGGAGATGGTCCAACTTTTGAGGGGATTGGACCAGCAATTAGGTGTTGGTAAAACAATACCAACAATACAAAATGGCATGGAGATCAATAGTTTAGGGGTATTAAAATCAATAGCCTCCACCAAGTTTTTCAAAGCCAAATTTTTGGATCAAGGGGCAGGAAATGAAGTAGAGGTACCACCTGAAGAAGAAGATGACATGGCCAAATTGTACTATATAATAAGTATCATACTCTAAGTGCAACATTTTTGTAGAGATGAAACCTTCACAAAATTCCATGATATGAAGACCAAAAGAGGGAATAGGAGGAGAAGGTATGAAGGAAGGACATCCAATATCATTTGGGAAAAATCAATATCCCAACTTTCAATGGTTCAAGGGGTTCATCAATAAGGTCTTGGTTTCAGAAATTAGACACATACTTCTCCTTGAATCCTATGTTCGAGGAAGAAGCCATCAAATTTGTAACCCTACACCTTGAGGGGTTTGCCCACAAATGGTGGTATCACGATATGGTGACATAAGGCCACAGTTCCATCAAGACATTGGAAGAATTTAGTCAAAGGTTGATATAGAGATTTGATAGGAAGGATCCAAAAAGTCACTTCTACAAATTAGCACAATTGAAGCAAGAAGATAAGGTGGAGAACTATGTTGCTAAGTTTGAGAGATTAGTAGTGATGGTTCTAGATGTGAAAGAAAGAAGGTTCATATTCCTCTTTGTTGAAGGCCTCTTTGAACCCCTTAGAGGTTTGGTAAAGGCATTGGATCCGAGCTCACTTCAAGACACCATTAGGAGGGCCTTGAACTTGGAAGAATCATCAATTAAAGGAAAACCACACTCCATTAAGGCTCCACTAGTCATGGCCAAGAATTTTCCTCCAAGAGACCTTCCACCCCCAAAAAAGGAACCATTCAGACCTAACCCTTTAGAAATGTCAAAGAATGAGCTTCGAAGGATGTTGTTATGTTTTGACTGTAAAGTGCCATGGTAGAAAGGTCATAATTGTTTGGGGAAGGGTCAAATACATTACAATTAGATCATTCTAGGTGATGAATTTGAGGAAGAAGAAGTTGATCTAGAACTAACAGTGATTGAAGAGAATGAACCTGAAGGAGAAGGGAATCTAGGAGGAACCCTTGCAATCCTATCAAGAGCACCAAGGTACCATTCATTTTGAGTCAAAGGATTTTTACAAGGGCAACAAGTGAATGTATTGATTGATAGCGAGGCTACCCATAATTTCATTGATGAGAGATTGGTGATTAAATTGGGGTTGAAGACAAAGGATTTTGAAGGGTTCAATGTCATAGTGGTAGATAGCTACACTCTCCCATGCAAACAAAGAATTCAATAGCTAGAATTGATTCTTGGTGTCCATAAGATGAGAGATGACTTCTATGTGATCAGTATAGGGGATATCGAGATGTTCTAGGAGTGCAATAGTTTTACTCACAATGGAGTTGAAGTTCAAAGCTAATGGGAAGGAGGTGATTCTTTGTGGCCTCCCCAATGGTGGCCCTATGGTGGTTTTAGAAAAGTCTATGGAGAGGAAATTTCATAGAGATCAAATTGCTTGGGAAGTTGAATGCTTGATCATAGTTACTAAGCCTTCCAAGGAGGGGAATACCTTCCACATTAACATACAATCCATTTCAGAGAGTTGCAACAAGGTTTTTGATGATATACCTCATGGTCTACCTTTAAAGAGAGGTTTTTAGCATGTGATTGAGCTTGAGGAAGGAGCTAAACTCGTCATCACTACACCCTACCATCATTTGAGAGCACACAAGGAGGAGATAGAGAAGACGATCAAGGAGTTGCTTTACATGGGACATATTCATCCAAGCTCTAGCCCTTTTGCTTCCTTAGTGGTGTTGGTCAAGGATAAGGATGGGACATTGAGGATGTGCATTGACTATATATCACTCAACAAGAGGACAATAAAAAATCATTATCCCATTCCCAAGATCGATGAGCTCCATAGTGTAGTACATTTATCCAAGATTGACTTATGTTCAGGGTATCATCAAATAAGAATGAGGGAAGAGGATGTGCACAAGATGACTTTTAGATGTCATTATGGGCACTATGAGTTTTTGGTCATACTATTTGGGTTAACCAATGCCCCTACTAAATTTTAGTCATGTATGAACTAGGTATTCATTTTGCAATTGAGGAATTTTTTTTTGGTATTCTTTGATGGTATCTTGATCTATAGTCAAACTTGGGAAGATCATTTGAAGCACATAGGGATGGTACTTGGCATACTTGAGCAGCACTCGTTCCATGCCAAGATGTCAAAGTGTGAGTTTGGATTGACTGAAATTCTATATTTGGGGCCTAATGTTAGTGCCCAAGGGGTTAGTGTTGATGAAAAAAAGATCAAGGCAATACAAGATTGGCCAAGACAGAGGAATTTGTCATAGTTAAGGGGTTTTGTGGGTTTGGGTAGCTACTTTAGGAGGTTTGTAAAGGGATTCTCAAACTTGTAAATCTAATAACCAATTTAAGGAAGAAGGGGGCCTTCTCTTGGGACCCTACATCACAATAAGCTTTTGATAAGCTCAAGGAGGTAATGAATTTATGCCCTATTTTGGGAATTCCAAATTTCTCACTTCCTTTTTTTCTCAAGTGTGATGCTTCAAGAGAGGGTGTTGGAGTAGTTTTGATGCAAAATAAGAATCTTATAACAATTGAGAGTAGGAAGCTCAAGGATACAAAAAGAGCCTTCTCCATTTATGACAAAGAGATGTTGGAAATCATGCATGCTCTTTCAAAATTCAGATAGTACCTATTTTGTGAGAATTTTGTGGTGAAAATGGATCATAATAGCCTCAAATTCTTCCTCAATCAACGTGACTTGAATGATTGACAACAAAAGTGCATAAGCAAGCTTCAAGCTTATGATTTTGATATTGAATATGTGAAAAGGGAAAAATAATGTAGTGGCTAATGCACTCTCTAGGAAGCCTTATTTTTGTTCTATATCTAATATATCTACTGATTGGAAGATTGCTATAATGGTTGAATATGCCAAAGATTCTTTTTCCACTAACATTTTAGAAGGAAAGGTGCTAGGTGACAAATTTAGAGTCATTGAAGATCTCATCTTCTACAAAAATTTTGTGTATATTATGTCCAAATCAAAGGTAAAATAAAGGATTTTGAGGGAATGCCATGATATTCCCCTTACTGGTCACCCAAGGTTCTACAAGACATACAAGTGAGTAAAAGAGAATTTTTCATGGAAAGGGTTGAAGAATGATGTTTTGTAGCATGTTAGAGAGTGTGTGATATGCCAACAAATCAAAATAGAGCACATCTTTCCAATAGAATTGTTGCAACCCTTACCCATTCCAAATCAGAAATGGGAAATTATCTCCATGGATTTCATCATGGGCCTACCTAAGGTACAATGTAAGGATTGTATTTATGTGGTGGTTGATAGACTTATAAAGTATGCTCATTTTCATGATATTACTTAAAATTTAAGGCTCCACAAATTGTTGATCTATTCTTTAGGGAGATATTTAAGCTTCATGGATTTCCCAAGAACATTGTGAGTGGCATGGACAATAGGTTTATCAAATTGTTTTGGCAAGAACTCTTTCACTTGCGAGTGATCCCACAAAGATGGTTTACAATTTCTCGGAGATTTTGTTTTTTGTTGAAATCACATATTTCTAGAAAATATAATGATTTAAGCCTTTAAAAGTTTCATTTAAAGCATTCCAATTGAAGAGGGTTTGATCAAACTACCTTAGATCAAACCCCATTGGATAGAACCCTACTAGTTTTAAACCATAACTATAACAGAGTCTCATTTGCACCTATCAAAATGCTGATAAAAAACAACTTTTGATTTACCTTTTGGGGGATCAAATTAATTCTTTTAAAATTTATTTTTTGTAACTATGTAGTCCTTATTTTAAGCTTCTCAAAAAAATTAATTTTAAATAAATTGAATTTTATTATTATATTTATTTTTTATTTCTTGTGAATGTAGGTTTTCACCGAAATCAAACTCTCTGTTTTGCACATGTGAAAACAGAAGATTGCCATTTTTTTGAAAAATATGATTGCACCAGATATTTAAGTACTTGTTCCAACAAAAAAAAAAAATTGAATTTCGATACATACAAAAAAAGTGACATGTAACTATACAATTGTACTATGTCTGAATTGTAATTGGTTTGAATTTGAAACTTGATTAAAGAAAAAATATTCAATAGAAATCTATCTATCCAAGTAAAAACACTAGATATTAGAGTTATAAATATAAATTTGAAAGAATTAGAATTGTATCCTTCACAAAAAAAAGTTATACGTTATACGGTGAGCATTGCTTTTTAAAAATGTTGTTTTCTGAAGAAAAAAAACTAGTTTTTGAGGGAGATGGAAAAAGAAGTACAATCTGATTTCAAAAATTTTGAAAAAAAAATATTTAGAATCTATAGACAAAATGTCACAAAAATCTAGTTTGCATCATCTTCAAATTCCTCACGATTCAGCCGCTATAGGTGCCTGAAAGTGAAGATTTAGTTAAAAAAAATATTTTAGTGTCCAATTTGGCCAAAAATTGTAAACCACTATTGTGGGATCACCCTTGACTCACACATAGTTGAATAAATTGATTGAGGGTTATAAGGAACTATGTTACGAGGCAAAAAAAACATGGATAAAATGACTACATTTGGGGGAATTTTGCTACAACACAACACATCATATGTCAATTGGTATGTCATCTTTCAAAGCTCTCTATGGCTATGATGCTACCTCATTGAAGGATTTACTTGTCACTAATAGTAGAGTCCCTCAAGCTAAGGATGTGGTACAAGAGAGTATGGATATCATGCATTCTCTTAAGGAAAATTTGCAACAAGCTCAAAACCAACAGAAAATGTATGTAGATAGGCATAGGACAGAGAGAGTTTTTGAGCTTGATGACATGGTTTATGTGAGGTTGCAACTTTATAGGAAGTCTACCCTCAAGGGGAATGGTGTGAAAAAGTTGAAACCAAGGTTCTATGGCCCATACAAGGTTTTGAGGAGGATTGGGAAGGTTGCTTATGAGTTGAAGTTACCACAGGTAGTAGGATTCACAACATTTTCCATGAATCATATTTGAAGAAGGCACTCAAACAACATATTACACCTTCAGTTGAGTTGCCTTCTCTAGAGGATGAGGGAAAGTTGATACTTGATCTTGAGACAACATTAGACGTGAGGGAAAAGAGGCTGAGGAACAAGGTTATCCCAGAATACTTGGTAAAGTGGAAGAACCTCCCTATAGAGGATGTGACATGGGAAGGAGTTGACATCTTCAAACGTCTAAATTTGTTGTTACTTGAGGGAAAGCAAGATCTCGACGGGGAGGAATGTCATGTCCCCGCCCATACTTAAGCCCTATTTTAAAGGTTTGGTGGGAAACAATATTCTTCAACACCACCTAATATTAGTATATTAGTAATATTAAATTTAAATTATATTTTAATAATATTTAAATTTAATTAATTTTGGTGGTCAACCTCCTTGAGGAAGGCATCTATCTTGGTGGCCAACCTCATTTGAGGGAGGCATTATGTTGCATATTTATATGTGTTCTTTGGGGGAATCTATCATCAAGAATTGTGAGAGAAAAACCATTTAATCTATTGAGACATAGCCCTTTGCGATATCAACGTCTTGGTGAGACATCAACCGTACCTGGGCATAGTCTTTCTCCTGCGATTCTAATTCATTTCACTCAATTAATCCTCACTCCTGATATCTCCTATTGTTCGTATGGGAAACATTTAGAGTGGTAAAGATAAGAACAATCTGGCCGAGCCTTTGGCTCTAGCTGGATCCACCCTCAGTGCCCACATAAGAATAGTGCAGACTGTCGTGCGAGATCTAGGAGGCCTTCAAAGCATATCTCAACTACTTCCAATACGCGAGCTTCCCAGGTTGTTGTGTATAGCGAACATATTGGTGTTTTACGGGAGACCTACAAATCCAAAATTTCAAAGCAAATCATATTAATTTAGCTATCACAACTGCCTTGGATCGGATCTAAGTTGATGCTAATCATTGGCTCAAGCAGTGCGAATACCATTCTCCTGGAAGCAACGATTTACACTCCCGTCACCATTATATGGCAATTGCATAAATTCAAGTTGAGCGGGTACATCTACAGTCAGCATATGGTTTGTTCTATGTAATTTCATAGATCCATCAATAGAGTATTTTCTCGCTATCATGAATATTTCTCTGTTCGCACTTGATTGCAGAACTCATATTAATTGTTTTCGGTTTACAGTTTAAATCCTGAAAGTTGTGTGTGTGCTTTATCGGTTCATTTCATATTGTTGACTTGTGAGTAAATATGAGCGGATGTATTTGAGATACCTAATTGTTTAAATTTTATATTGGAGGTGTTTGTTATTCTTTTCCTATGCAAGCATATTTCACCTTCCGAATCATTTCTTATTTATGCAATGCTATTACGTTGAATTTGAGAAAATAGAATATCTAACAAACTAAAGAGTAATGGGAAAAATTCCATACCATCCGAGAAGGAAACTTTTCATTTATCGTTTGCTCATAGATTAGGTTTAATAAACCCTGGGTCTTGGAGTGATTTGTTGAAGCTTAGTACCACTAGTGTATTACACACACAGGTTAATTAAACCCTTCAAATTCATTGGATATTTTTATCTGTTGTCAATCATAGCGTGGTTCTTTTTGTCAATGTTTTTGTCCTCGTTATTTTAATACTACAAATATAATGTAGTCTTCATGGCTTGTCTTGAATTTTGCAGCATTCTGATATTTCTATGTATTTCCTTTGGGCAAGGACCCCTATAGAAATCTCAATTAAATTATTCAAAAAAAAAAAATTAACCCCCTACTTCATTTGCAAAACCATGTTGTACCACCTATGTGATGATGTAAGACTTAAGATCATAGATTAAAAAAAAGTAGTGAAATGTTAGCAATACTATAATGAGTTTGTACAAGTTTTCTCTCATAAAATTTTGAAAACGAATCTTATGTCCTTGTTCATGAAGATGCCTACTTGGATGGAATGATAATATGGTGCTAGTGTATGAGGAATACTAGGCTTTAAATTTAAGACTATTTTTAAAGTCTAAAGCCAATCATAAAATTAGAAATAATATATATTTATTCTAATTTTGTAATTTTCTGTTTTGTGTTATTTCTCAATTTTTTATAGGATTTGAAAACAATAATTTCTATTTCAGAAATTATATTAATTTGAGAAATAATTTCAAACTGATGTACTCCACATATCCAATGTACAAAATTATTACAAAACATTAACATAATTCCATCCAAAAAATTGTATGGTAGACCACTTTACCCCTTGGAATTGAAACACCTTTTATATAAGTGCAACTATGCATCATTCCTTACAAAATAAAATCACTTCAAAAAAAATATCTCTCCTATAAAATTGAGACCTACTACCTTAAAAAATCAGATAGAAATAGTCTATAACTAATTTCCCTTCCCTTTCACAATCATAGATGCCTCTATCTGTAGTCTCTCGTATAATAATAGTGATAATTGAAATGAAGGGAAAACCCTTTACACAACCAATTAATCTAATTGGGAACATATTGCATCAATCACTCATTGACCCATCATATGTAAACATTGTACTTCATGTCCCATTTACACAATCATACAAAAATCCCTAGATGGATAACACTCCAACAACAAAATTCCTTAAAACAAATGTCACATGCCCACGTCCACCACTTCCACAGTGGATGACTATGGAAGAAAAGAAAGAAATAAATAAATACTAGCACTTACACCAATGAGGTGCAATGCTTACGCCGATAGGTTGATATACTTCGGTATTTTTTGTTAGCGACAAAATCCATGGAGAAGAAATGTGTGTGACTGCTATTTTGGTGAATGTGTTAATTTGGTGAGCATGTCGGGAAAATCAAGAAAGGAAAACGTCGTCATCAGATTGGAGAAGATCCCGGTGGGGTTCCCTCATGTAATAGCATATCAGCTAAATATAATTGTTTCAGTACTAAAGTACCAAATGGAAATGAAGGGTAATTTCAATGACCTTACAAATGGCATAAGGGTACAAAAAAACCAGATATTTCAATGCCCTTACAATTTTTCTACTCCATTTTTTTTATTTGGTTAATTGAACTCTTCCTAAAAGATACAAAAGCTTTTTCACAGGTAAACAATATGCAAATACAGTGTTTGAAGAAATAGTGTAAAGATAGACATAATATGGTAGAATGGCATAAACTTGGTGAGATTTGAATTCTTTTCATTTTTCATGGAAATAAAAATTTAGAAAGTTAATAAAGTATGTGTCCCACCTTTTTAGTCTTACTAGACTACAAAAATTGTCAAAACATAAAATAGTCATTTGTGATTTTTTTTAGAAGATACAATTTCATTTTTACAAAGTACATACTATAACTAGGACCTACAAAATGGTGGCCTTTATGCTAAAATGCATAAAGCATGAAGGACACAAAGCTCGTATCATTGAGGTGATCGAGTACAGGATTTTCTTGAAGTTTGCTACTAATTTTACAATGAATTTGGTATGCATTTATTATGGTGGTGCTTGCGGTAGTTGTTGCATGTATATGCACATTTCTAGTCTTGTAGATGTATAGATTTCATTTGGTTTTGTAGGTGTATAGATTTAGTTTCCCACAATTTTTTATAAATACAAATATGATATATTTATATTTCTTCCATGGGAGGAAAATCTCATGGGGCATGAAGATAGCATCAAAGAGTAAGAATTTTCCAAATGAGACGCCACTCAAATTCATCAAGTATTTCCTTTAAGACAAGTAGCTCCCAACAACAACAAGCAATGTAGCTATAGAGGTATTTTCTGGGGATGTAAGAAATTGAGCAATGTAGTTTAGTGGTAAGGTGGGTTTCACTTTCTAGAAGCCTTCCCATCTCCAATTTCAGAGGCCCTGTTTCAATTCTTGTGAAGAACATGAAAATGCAATGCAATGTGAGATGGGTTACCTTGTGTGAATTACCTAGGTTACGCAGGTTCTATCCTTATGAAACATGTGTGAGAAATTTTGAAATAGAATATGGGTTAACCATGGAATAGTCTCTCTAAATCAGAAGGGGCACAACCTATGCATCCCCTAATACATAGTCTTAAATCCAACTCTAATAATAGGCACCCAATGCATACAAAATTATTGGTGTTACATGAATTGCATCCCTAAAAATGAATATTTTTAAGACACATGCTTGTAAGGAGTCTACCAATATGGAGCATAAGATAATTGCTTAGTGCTTCGGTTTAGGTTCTATCAAATAAACTAAAATATTCTTTTTTTTTTGTGACATTAATATTGTTAATAGCTTTCAACAAATGTATTACACACTTTCATCATATGATCCTAATTAGAGGAATTAAGTTGTATACTATAACCAAAAGGCTTTATTAGGAAAGAAAGTGAAACCTAACCTTTGATAAACTCAACGTAAATTCTCATAAGGTGAAGGAAAATGAATTTATTAAGAATACACTCAGGTAGGTAATTATTTATCCTTATCCATTTAATTTAAAGCCCAAGTATGATCTCTTTTAATTGATAGTTATGTATATGCCACACTCATCATTCTACAGAGTGTCTTGTTGTTTAACATGGTTGTCATTCAAGTTATCATTATGGTGTGAAAATGTTGAGAAAACGAATGAAAGTTAATTGTATAACTGTTGCTAATGAAAATGAAAATAAATAGAATATATATATAACTATATATATATAATCCTTGTAGCTTTAATTTATTTTTAAATCCTTTAATGAAGTTGGATTGAGGTGATATAAAGGCTCTCCCATTTAGCTTTTTGTTACAAAGAAAGTTTGTTGGACTGTTCCTCTAAAGAAAGAGAATAGTAGTCACCATCTCTGCCATAAGTACTGTTTTCAAATCCTGACCGTAAGACGTCTCCTATGCTAAAGTCTTGTTTAGGAAGAAGACTAATGTGGGGAAGTCCTTAAAGCTTTCCTATTGATTGAACACCAGCTTGCCGGAGTCCTGCAAAATAAGATCCATGGCATGTTTAGAATTAGGCATTTGGCTAAATATCGAGCATGAATTCATTGGAAAGTTAAAATCTACTCACATTTTAGGTGGTGGATCGTATTTCAAACTCTTAATACTTCAACTTTCTTCCACTTTATCAAGACAAATATTTTGTATAATCTTTGGTTTGAAAGAGTTTGAGTGTAGACATTTTATATTAAAATTTGAGTTTATTGTTGTTAATATAGAAATTAAATAGAAGAAATATTAAATACAAGACAGGGCTCTCTCCATTTCATACGAGAAAGGTGTAATTGCGTGGAAGAGTAAGGACACACCTATTTCTAATCATGCCATGGATCTTATTTTAAGAATTTTATTTGTCACATATACCGTAAAACAGGAGTACACAACCATTTAGATCCCCCCCTAGGGGATGAAATGCTACATTTGATAATGTCAATACTAATGATAATTATTGTATCTATTAGTTTTCATCTAGATTAGGATAACATCTCCTTGCAAATAAACTTGACATACATGCTCATTTGCACGTAGCAATCACATACACCATTATATCATAAAGGGTCCCAACTCATAATTGACCTTATAACCATTTATTGGTCATATCGACTTCTTTTATTTTATTCTTATTTACATTAAACAAATACATTCATATAGAAGTACAAAAGTGACTCATTCCAAGAATCTAGACATTTAGATTTTAGTCCCATGCTTCCACATCATTGGAATATGTCGATCATTCCTTTATTTC
>VDFB02020148.1:0-42395 GCA_007258455.2 Sequoia sempervirens
TGTCCATTTGCTTTCTCCAACCAAAATAGTTGAATGGAGTAAGGGGTACAATTTTAAGTGTATCCATGACAAAAAACAATAGTATATACTCTCAATACAAAAAACATTGCTCGTTGATCTAAAAAAAATAACTTGATTGCATGTTTCCCAAGAAAATAACCAAGAAGCAAAGGCTAAGATCAAATAAGAATATCAAATTCCTAGTAAATATTATGGAAAATTAGGTTTGAGATATGTGTAGAGAATTGAACCAGCTTTCTGACACCTATTTTTTTTCACAAAATGAAGTCCGGACAAAAAAGTTATGCCTCTCGGAGTGAAAACAACAACTTCGTACTTTAAAGGCCAAAAAAAGCATAAAAAAATCAAAACCAGAAAATCACACCTACACCACTAGATAGAGTGTCAAACCATCTTTCTGACAATATCTCATTTTCAAAAAAAGGCCTTTGTTTGCAAAAGTTATGATAAAACAAACAAAAGGCCTATAAAAGGAACTTTTAATGCTAAACAGGTGCAAAATTTTGGCCCCTTGGCTTTGGCCCTCAGTCCTCCATGTGACCATTGTAGGGGATGAGGCATCGGATAGGGCTCCTAGTCAGTAATAGGATTGACAACTTGGGGCTAAGGAGCCAGTGAGAGTTGGGAGCTGGCTCCCGGTCGCAGATAGAACTGCGACTATAGCCTTAAGCCTGCAGGGACTACGGGGGCGGTTGTAGAGCAGTGTAGGGGGTAGCAGTGACCCAAAGGTGGACGGTGGGAGTTTTTCATGTGGTAGACAGGCAGAGGTCTCCTTTATAACTGGTCGTGCAAGATTTCTACTTTTTTTAATTGAAAAAAATTGCCTCAATCTATGTGCCTTAGGGTCATACAACCTTGGGGCAATTTCTTTTTACCTCTCCAGATGACTATGTCCAAAATGGAAAAAACTTATATGAAAATAGGGGTTTTTGGGCACTAAGGACTCAATGGCGACGTACGTTTTGTCCAAAAATGCCCCAAAAAAATAGGCTACCCCCAGATCCACCAAAAAATAGCCCAGCTTGAAACCCTTGCACATAAAAAAATCACTGTGAGGAAATATCTTCAAAAGATGAATAGGCAGATACAGGTCTAGAGCTTTGATACCATGAAGAAGTTGAGAAGCCCAACCTCACAAACCCCAAGAATCACCTGCATGCAATAACCTATCACATACAAAAGATATTCAAAACCAAAGAAGATGTTTTGTAAACCTCAAGCTAAAAAATGCATTAAGAGAATCTAATAATTATAGTGAGATCAATCCTTATGAAGGAGATCAAGAAACCCTAAAGAAAACCTAAAAGGAAAACCCTAGTGTGTACACTTAATAATTAATTATTAATGTGCCTAATTTTAGCTTAAGAAAACCTAAAGTAATAAGTGACTTAATTAATTAACCAATATGATTAAATTAATTGAGATGCCTTATTACTCTAACATGGAAAACCCTCATAGGGATGAAAAACCACTTGATAAAATTCCTCACTGGCAAAGCCTCACTGGCTACAGAATGCCTCACTGGAAAATGTCAATTGTTGTCTCACTGACATGACCTTACAACATAATTTTCAATCATGAAGAAAATACATTATAGAGGGTTGCTTTGTTTCACTACATAACATTTCACCTTTCCAAACTAACACATTCTATATCATAAAGATTCATTGGCGTGGAATCCTTAAAATACAAAATATATCAGTTACACATCTCATTGTTTTGCATATTGTTTACAAAACAACATTATAGAATTTTATTTACAAATTCAACATATTGTATCCCTATAAAAGTACCCAACCACAAACAGTAATAAATCACTATTTAAATAAACATAAAATGGTGTTCATGATACTACCATCTGTCATACATTACAATCATCAAAAGAAACCTTTGAAACTATCCTCATAACTACCTGCCCCTGTCGAGTCACTATGGTGTCTACACTTTAACAAAACTTTAATCTACCCTTTTAATCTATCTTTTACACATGGATGGTTGACACAACACACAAACTATATCTTTACATTAATCCAACATAAACTCACAATGCAACCTAAGTTTCAAGTTGACACACCAAACACAAAACATGGCCTATGTAAAGGTTATTAACTAATTTGTTAATAACTTAGAAACCCCATTCCCTAATAGTAGGCAACTCAAATACAAAATACCATACACCCTTGAATAAATAATATGCAAACCCTTATGCACATTTGAAACATTTTATCATAGCCTTTCACAAACAGTCAACCTTTTAACTTGATCAAGGTAAAAACCATTTCCAATTGAACTAATAACCATAGTGAGAAAGAAATCGAGTTACCAAAGAACACACCATTGAAAATCCCTTAACTTCCTATGCACTGTAAACCATTTTAAGAATAGCCTCTATACTACCATGTTCTTCATCCTTCACCATGCACCAAAACCCTAAAATGACTGAGAGTAGAATGACTAGTATTTTGGCACAATGATAAATTTTAGGGCACACTCATTGTGTTGATTAATTCCACATGTTTTCCTTTTAAACAAAATTATGCTTTGGGTGTTGAAAACAATAACCTTGTGATTTGGTAGACATTATAAAAAACAAATAATATGTGTCAATGACCAAAACCATGAATAATATGCATATAAGTATAATACTCATCACAATGCACATGAGTGTAATACTCATTAAAATACCTTGAGTTGGTCTAGTAAAATATATACTAGGAGAGGACTAACCTCCACATGAATATAGTAAAAACCATCATGCCTTGTATCCATATAATGGTACAAATGTGTTGAGTGATAACCAAAGTCAATGTATAAGACCAATATGTTGATCAATGATATCAAATTGATAAGTGTAATCCCAAGACCAAAACTGAAGACCAATGTATGGTCTAACTCCTTTTAAACTGCCTTATCATCAATGAAAACATGATTAAGTTCCCTTTTCACATAATATGCCTTGAGTCTTCAAATGTAGTAAATGTCAAGGAAAATCCCATGACATAATGTTGTCTCATAGTCCCTAAAAGAATGAAACCTTAATACCAAAACCTGCATAGATGTTAGTCACCAAGTTCAAAAACACTAATGTAGAGATGTATCAATGTGCACCAAAATAATATATGTACATATTGCATATCTAACTCAATGGATTTACCAAAGATCATGCAAAGCCAACCAAACCAAGTTGTCTCATATCTGAATGAATGTCATCTCATTATGTCAACACCAAATAGATAACACTAAACCTTCAATGAATTCCAAACATATATATATATATATATACCAAAGTATATCACCTATAAAGGTGTCAAGTTGAACACACAACCTGACATCAATGCCAAAACCAATGTCAAAGGGGCAAAAGACTCCCCCTTTTGAATTGATGTCAAACTTTGTCACAAACCTAAAAATATATCACCTATAGAATCACTAAACAACTATCATGTCATCATCATATGATTAACAAATGAACTTAGCAATAAACCAATATAGAGTGTGGAACAAAAACTGATTTGCAATTTTTAGTGCGGTGGCATCTTGGTTCAATCTTGATACTATGGCATACTTTTATATCATTATGTATGTTGCAAGTATGAGCTAGTCTAGTGGTGTTGTCATTAATGTTGTCATTGATGTCAACACAGTTCAATATGTTGTAGATTGTACATGTATGGCTGAGATGCTAGTGAGATGTTGTGAGTACATGGAGCTATCTTTATGGTGTTGCAGATATGTTGGTTTGATGAGTTTCCAAGTGCTTTAAGAAAATTAATGAAGAAAATAAATCAAAGTGTTGGAAGTGTTCAAATTGTGCTCTGGTATGTGCTTTTTATTTCTCCTATGTTGATCCTGTAGACATCGAAAATATACATATTGATATCGCACAGTCGATCCTGATCTACTAACATCGTTTCATCCTGAATCATCCCTCTATCTAACCATTTAATCAAATAGCCTTATTTGATTAAATTCGTCATAATTCCCTTTTTAATTAAATAAATCCCTCGATTTAATTAAATCATTATCTTTGTGTAATTAGTTAGGTCATTTCATCTTCCTATCTTTGATTTAATTAAATAATCCATATTATTTGATTAAATCTCTAAAGTTCATCTAATTAAATTAAATAAATCAAACATTTATCTAATTTAATCTATAATCACCCCCTTTTGGTTAAATAAATCAAAAATATTTATTTAACTAAGTCTAAATCATTCTCTTCTCATTTTGAGTTATTTAAATCCTAAAATCTAAGTCAAAATGGTCAAATCAACTAACATCATTTAAATAAATCAAATCATGATCAATGATAATCCTAATCACTCAAATCCTCTAGATTTTGCAACTTGCACATGAAAATCAATTTAATTGATTTATAAATCATCTATTTTCATTCAAAAAAGCATCAAAGATGGAATATTCCTCAAATTTGAAATCTCCCAACAAAAGGACTTGTCCATCCAACAAAGCATTTAAGGCTCTTACATTGTCTCTTACATGTCTCCCACTTGACATTTAACTCATCTTTCATCCCCCCTAAACATGTCATCTCATCAAATTCAAATTTCAAACTTGCACATGGATCAAAATGTGCTCAACCTTCATCCTATCAAATGTTGACAAGTGGCACTTTTCCATTGGTTGAATGTTAGTCCCACATTGCTTCATTTTTGGTATTCATCCATCTTATCATTTTATAAATGAAGAGCTCAAACTTCATTTTTATCCATCCACAATTTGAGTAAAGTTACCATGCTCAAATCATTAGCAATCCTCATAAATTATCATTGAATCTTAGCTAGGTTATGCAAGTTTTTAGCTTGGGGCACTCAATCTTCATCAACAAAGTGGATCACTCATTAACACTCTTCATCAAACATCAATCTTGCATCATAGGAGTTGGGAAGGGCCGATTTCCACATCAAATTGGCACCAATTCCCCTATGGGATAGTGGTTTGATTGTTTTGAATAAGATTTCATAGTTTTCATTTGAATTCTTTTCCTATGATCTTGTGGGGAATGATTGTTTTAGACTTGTTTATGGACTAACCTTGTGTTGTTTACTCATGTTTATGTAGGTCTAGATCAAGCATTCACATTTTGGCATTAGAAGGAGGGCAAACCAAAAGTTTAAATCACATTTTTTCATCAAAATTCTATGCTTTTTCTATTTTTTATGCATTTACAACAAATAGAGCCGCTGGTAGCCCAACGGTGCCATATAGCACCGCTTAAAACTCCAAACAGTGCCACTTTTGGCTCTAGCGTCGTTGTTTGAGCTCTAGTGTCATTGTTTGAACTCAAACAATGCTGCTTTTGGCTCCAACGTCGCTATTTGAGCTCTAGCGTCGCAGTTTGAACCCAAACAGCACCACTGCAAACTACACCGCTTGGATTTCTTACATTTTCATGCAAACTTAAAATGGCCATATCTTGGTCATTTTTTGGTCTTTTTCGAAGCTTTTTTTTTTAAATGGGGTATAATTTCATAAGCTATCCAATGGTGTAGGTTATTATCAATTTTGATAGAGTTTAAATTTTCAAAATTTCACTTAATGTCAAATCACAATGAAACTTGGTCTAAATTTTAGGGTTTTTATGCTTAATCATCTATCTAACCTTCGTATCTTTTTGTTCCTTGATGTAATCTAACATTTGGATCTTGTATTGTAGGTTTTAAAGGATCATGGAGCATGGAAATCAAAGAAAAAATCATTATCACATCATTGTATCAAGTGTTTTTGAACACTTTAGGGAGCAATTATAATCCCACTTCTAAGGATTTTACCCCTTCAAGCTTTGAGGACCTACTAAATTTATTTTTGGCTCTAAAAAGAACATTTCAATTTTTTGCTACAAAGGGCTAAAATGAACATTAGGAACACAACTTACTAGAGTTTGTTTTGGTTAACAATTGAACAAAGCAACTCTCATTTGTCTTTTGGTGGTTAAAAATAAATCACAATTGCTTTGGGGATCTAAAATGAACAAGTGTAACTTTGTTTTGTGATGGCTTACTTATACTAACCTCATTGAAAAAGGATGTATACGCTTCTCTCGCACTTTATAGTGATCTTGAGAATCAAAAGGCCTTTTTCATGATTTTAGGATAAGACAAAGCAATCACCTCCACACTTCAATTTAGGTTTAAAATTGAACAAGATCTTGTGCAAGTGTCAGTGGGGGCATTATCACGTATATTCTCTCTCTTTGTTGCCATCAAAGATTGATTGAGTTACAAATTTTGTCTTTACTCGCTTTTGTCTATCTTAGAGGGCCTACCTTGGGGAAAAAGTACTCACCCAAGGGAACAACTCAATCAGTAACACTCTAAAGCCAAGATTATTTCCAACCGGGATATAAATGTGGGTATTGGAGTAAACGCCAGTATCACGCTATTGATTCTGATGAGATGGATCCAGAAGGGGACTCTCTCCGTATGGGTCAATCTCCACGAATGGAAAGTCCGAAATAGAACCCTTATTTTGTAGTGACCAATTGATCCATTGAGCAAGTTTATTGAAGTGGTGCATTGGAACTTAGATTCCAAGAAGTTACTTTCCATGTCTGATCTTGGTTGAAATATAGAGGTTAAGACTTCATTCTTAACACACCTTTATATTTTTTCCTTGGTTGCATGTAAAATCATCTCTTCTTCTACGAAGGGCATGAGGCAAGCCCGCCAAGAAAAATGTACCAATTGAGCTAGGGTGTTATATTGCTTGTGAGTTAGTTTGAAAACATAGTGCTTTGATCAAAAACATTGGAAAACCAACATTCAACATGAGCACCAAATCTCAAACCCTTTAGGAGAAGCAAATATCCTTGAAAAATTCACATGTTATTGCTTTCCCTTGGGATTCATATCCTTAGAGGCTTCTAAACATTTGGATTTCATCTCAATTTTCTCCTACTACGGTCAACAATAGGTAACTCTTGCCTCAAATTTCCTTGGTTTCCGCATAATACACTTTGCGGGATAAGGGGAAATTTGAGACACTAGACATCTAGATTCAAAATCTTAATCAAGAGTGTGTTTGTGGTAAAAAGAATCCGTTAAGCAAAGATTAAATCAATTAGACCTCACATACGTGCTTGATATCTTTTGGTCATATGGTTTTCATGCAAACATTGGTCTTTTGATTTTGAATTACTTTTAGAGAAAGGCATGTTCTTCACTATCTTGGCCTAGTAAACAAGCACTTCCTAGGTTCATTTAGGACCGAATCAAACACTTCATCCAAATTCCAAACATCTATCAAAACCCATCCCACAAACAACTTTAGAGCTTTGGAAACATCATTCTAGACTTGGGTAGATCATCAAAATCAAAATCACCTTGTTTAGATAGGTGTATGGGAATGCATCCTTTCTCATACATTTAATTGAATTAGAAATCCTTTGAAAAAAGTTTATCCTAAGATCACATCTAACATCTTAGGGTTTACAAGTTCATTATCCAAATCAAACCAATCAAAATCAAACCCTAAGTCTAGCATTGATCCAAAGTCCCTAAACGTTCAACACTCATATCATTTCCCCTTTTTCATCATTCATCTCATCATTGGTCCTAAGAACCTTAGAGGTCACTTTTGCAACAAGGTCAAAACACAAGAGGAACATGGAATATAAACTTGATCCATACATCATGAGTAATCCAAGTCAACTAAGCTATCAAAGCCTTCCAAAACCAATGGATTATCAACACTCACATTTATACAATCCGTACATGGGATCATTATCTCCTGCAAAATTCAATGGTACAATAAGTGTGAGTATGCCCAAATCAAAGATTGGAACACATTTCTCGATGGTAGATCTAAATCCAAACCTACAAGTCTATCAACCGAACAATCAATACATGAGCCTTCAAACAAACAATGTCATCTCATCAAATCCCAACATGCCAAATGAGAATGTACCAAGTACAAGTTTTCCAAACATGAATCTGGAAAACTTTGGGACAAATATGTTTGCAAATCATACGAATATTGTTCAAAATCCAAACAAGATGTTAACAACTCCAAGTCAACGCAATATGATTCCCAATCACAAAAATGTTCAATTTCAACCTATCATGCCAAATCTGAGTGTCATCCCAAATCAGAACATTGTCCAAAATCAAACACAAGTACACACTCCAAATCTGCTTAAACAAAAGCCAAATCAACTATATCAAGGGAGTCAAGATCGAAATCAAGAACAAATTTGGTGAGATAAAATTGCTACACTTACCAAAATAGTTGAGTCATTGCGCCAAGAGACATCTCCACCACCATTACCCATATAAACATCATTCCTTGGTTTAGGGCTTCCCCCTTTACCTAGCACCAATCACTCCATCCAAATCAATCCACCTAAAACCAATCAAGTCATCACATCAAATCCTTTGAATATACCATCAACATCGCACCAACAAATGGTATCTAATCAAATGACAACATCACTCATGACAAATGAAAACATGGTCTCCCAAGGACCTATCACCTTGATCACTCCAACCACCCCTATCACACCCATCATATCTCAACCCCTCACTACCATGATCGCTCCAAGAATATCTCAACCACTTGTCACTACATCCAACACGATTCCAAATCCACCACCTCTACCACCAAAACCAAATGCAGCAAGACAATATGACATTGCGCTAAAAGCTCACCATGCCTACCAAAAGGCCATCCAACAATATCTAGCCACACAACAAGTAACACAAGCTCAACAAGTGCAACAAGCCTCTCAAGCTTCCCAAGCCTCTCAAGCTACCCAACAAAGACAAGCACAAACATGAAAAATGATAACTATTGGGGATAACGATGAACATTGAACCATTGGTGATAGCTTTGAAAATCTCCCCACCACAATTGTTGAAATCAATGATAAAGATCTATCCATCAAAGAGCACATTGAAGATGTTTCTATCTTGTCTAAAGATCAAATCAACACACATCAAAAGTCACTTTTCAATCATGATCAAAATCCACCAACAATACTCGACAATGATCCAATTCAAGAAGTGTCAACATCATTTGACCCTATGGTTGAAGACATTCACAATCTCTCTGCCATGATTGTTGAAAACAATGATCAAGATCTCTCAATTAAGGAGCATATTGAAGATTTTTTTACCCCACCCAATGATCAACTCACCATACATCAAGAGAAAAATTTTAGTGTTCTATTTCAAGGAGTCTTAGGATTATTTGATCCTATTGACATAATGCATGATACGTTCACCTATGATCATGTTGAAAATGTCTCTACATTGCCTTATGAGTTAGAGGACATATCTCAAGAATTTATTCCAAAGCATGATCAAAATCTTTCACCAAGGTCTAGCAATGGTTCCCTCCAAGACATGTTGACCCCCTCTGACCTCATGGGTATAGATACTGAAGGAACCCTAAACTTGACACTTGAGGATATTGAACCACTTACCATGTCTAATGATGACATCCAAGAACCCTTTATAAGCAATCCATCCTTTGAAACTGATCCATGTCAAGAACTTGATCCAAAGCATGACGAAAGCAACTCTGAAATCATTCAAGATCAAGAATTTGTATCTTCAAGATACTACAATAATCTAATGGACACTCTCCTATCTATGCAAGATGATCATATCCATGTAGCACATACTCCTCCATCTACCCATGAGATTTTTCTGTGGATGGACACATAGATGATCTTCATTCAAAACAAGATTCCTTTACTCCTAATATTATTACATAAAAATAGTAGGTTATTGATTCATACTATCAAACAAAGTTGTCAACAACAGTATCAGATATATCCCAAATTCAGACTAAGGACATCATGAATAAAGATATCCAACATTATCCACTTAAGGAAACAAGTCAGAAAAAAAGTATAATCCAAAGTTAGCAGAGCAAAATTGAAACAATGTCATCTATAGTGGTCATTTGTCAGAGCATGTTTACTGAACAAGACATCTCAGAACAGGTAGAATCAAAGCATAAGGTACTACTTCCACAATACTAGGGGCAACTTCATCTCAAGCAATGTCAACATAGGGAGCACAAAGAGTCCTTATGATGAAACTGATGCCAATACTACAACCAGCTACATCACGAATCTTCATCCACCCATCACCCCATCCATGAATTGGGGCCAATGCCAAAAGAAAGAATTGAATCAAAGTACGAAGAACATTATCAAAGAAAAAAAGAAGCGAGAATCATAATGGATAAATCAAATACAAATGGATACCAAAGAATACAAAGAAAGATTATCCCTATGAAACTCCATTAGTCAAAGAAACTATGCCCAGGGAAAATAAAAAAAAGGAAAATTATCCATCAAAGATGTCCACAAAAGAAAAATTAGGCTTTTCAAGCGACGTACAAAGTGTATCAAGCAGTTGGTCCTAATTTCACGCACACTTTCGTATCCACCCATCATTGCTCATCTTCCCAAGTTTGGAGAGTCAAGGATTCCAAACTGTCAACCAATCCATCTTTTATCCCTAAATACACTCCATCCCTACCTCCACGCATGATATCCAATTCTCACATTGACCATGTATTGGCAATGACCCTTTATCATAAGGATTCAGAAGGCACTCTATCGCGATGTGCGCACCAAGACGAAGTCAACTCCAGTATCAATAAAGCGGATCAACAATCTCAAAAGTTGCATTCAAATGCAAGTATCTTAGCAAAGCAAATTTTTTAGGCAGGATACTGATGGAACATTATGAAAGGGGCATCTACATCAGCAACACCTTGTGATTCATCATGAACTTAAAATCTTCCAAAAAAATCAAAAAATATGAAAATCCAAAAAAAATTAGAAAAAGGATTGAAAATAGTAAAGAGAAAAATCGTCCTCTAGTGAAAACCACTTTGGTGGCGCTTTGGGTAGGTACCATGATGAAAACCTGGAAAATAGGTGTCATGTGTAGAATCGAGCATCTATGTGTGCCACGTCAGGTGAAAGCATCTCATCTTATCCCATTCATAATAAATCGAGTATTCCATCCATCTTATCCATAATAAATCCATTCATCCATGAACCATTTATCCAATACATTTTCATCCATTTGCATACATAGTCTGAGTTATCTTGATCTTGGTAAAATTTTGGTGCACACTTTATGCCTGCTTAAGGTAAAAATCTTGAAATGGGTCATTTTCATTGATTCTATCCTACCCAACATTATCTGAGCCATGAAGCATTATCCAAATGAGAATTTTTTATCTCAACACCTTATCTTATCACAAGATAATCCATATCCATCCAACCATACACCTATCCAAGAATCCACCCATAACATTTCATACATTGCTAGACACTGGGGGCAGATATGTACATCTTGCTTCAGGAAATAAATCTTGATCTATATCCTCCAACTTATATGGTGATCCGAACATTGGCAAACACAAAATCAAATTGGTCAAAGCATTGGTGATCCAAAATCCAAATCACTAACCCATGGCACATTTTGATGAGCAAACATTCCATATCAAGCTTCATCTTTCATCGAACATCAATCAATCGATATTAGTCGCATCTAATTGATACTTCAAACATTACATCAAATCATTCAAACAAATTTTGTTCCAAACCAAGCTTCAACAATCTTGATCAATCGAATCCAATCAATCCATGATCTTGGGATATCCTTCTCGATCATTGTGTTGCTTAACACTATCCTTGCATTGTTGTGCATCCTCAACAATGTTATCATCATCATCAATCCATCGATCCGATCAATCAACCTTAGCTTGATTTTTAGAAAAATCCCAAATAGAGAACTGATATCGTCACACATGTCCATATCCTAAACATCAAAATCATATGAAAAAATCCAAAAACAGTCATAAAATAGGAAAACGTCAAAAACATTAGAATCTGAACTACATCGTCTTTGAGCTTAAACTTAGGCAAGGCTAATCTTTGATCAGCCCCCAAGACATCAAAATCCAAAAACATTCGAAAAACATCAAAATCCAAAAAACATTCGAAAAAACATCAAAGTCCAAAAACATTCAAAAAAATGAAAAATCCAAAAAACATTCATAACATCTCATAAAATTGCAAAAACATTGGAAAATCGAAAATCAAAACATTTGTAAAATCTCAAAAACACCAAAAACAGCCTCAAAACATTTCAAAATGATAAAAACATCCAAATATTTGAAAAAATCCATCTTTCTCATCTCGCTTTCACCCACAATAATCAATCATCCATAATAAACTGATCGTCACCTTCATCCTTCGACAAAACAAACAAAAACAACCACAACAATTAGCAAAAGCAAACTTAAAATTGTAAAATCAAAAGCAAACTACAAACCTTTAAATGCAAAATCAAAACTCTTGATCATTCACAAACATGTAAATCAACTTTATATCAACAACCTATCAATCAACTTATCAACCCATCATCATCTTATACTATGCATGTCCTAGGATATATCATTCCGACAATGGGCATCATTTTGGATATCACCTTGGATTCTTATCCTATCAAAACACATACCTTTGGTTGAAGGTATGAAGAACATTGGCTTGTTCGTGTACTTGGTCTTTTCTTTTGTTTTATCTTATTGTGCTCATTCCAAGGACCTCTCAATGATGTTGCCAACGAAGGGATTTAGAGAGATAGGAATGGGGCAATGATCATTATCTTTTATCTATTGTGCTTGTTCGACGTTCTTGTAATATAACTTGGTGAATACTTGCTTTGTTAGGTACGTCCTAGCAAGGTTTTCGTATGTCAAGTGTGAACAAGAATAATCCTATTTGTTTGTTGAGTCAAAGTCCATCACCCTAGGTACAACGCCATCCTGGTTCTCTATACTTTGATGCATCGTATCTAGGTGTGTTATCAAAAAATAAGGTAATTGGCCCTTTTAAAATCCTAACTCCTCGTCAAGTAATCATCATCATTATCATCATCTCATGTCTTGTTGGAATCTTGTGTTTTCTTCTATCTCTTGCTTTTCGCGCTAACATGGTACCATGACAGTTAATCATAAATCATCGCTAATGCATCCATCCTGCATCCACAAACCATCTACATAATGCATATCATACCATATAGAAAGCATTAATCATACCACATGCATTCATCCCCATCATTGCATAATATAGATTGGTTATTCTAAACATCTCATAAACCATACATTTATCATCTATTTGCATAATCATAAAAGCATCATCATATCAAATCATGTGCATCCATACCATCCATACATCATCATATCATCCATTACATATAAACATCATAATCATCTCACCATCAATAATGTCACTATCATGGTACAAATCAGGATCAAGTGGGTGTAATATATCAAAATAGGCATGAGGCTACCCATGGCTAATGACTGTCTACATCATCAATTTTTTCTACATCAAATATTCAAGTTGAGCTGATCTTGAACCTCTTTGTCAAGAGATCGACCCTCAAATCAAACCTCTTCGCCCGATCTCTTGAGGGGGCAGTATACCAGCGTAATTCTTCATTCGCTAGGGCAGCAGTGGGGCATCCAAAAAAATAAAAGAAATTTTGACTTTTGATCATGGAAAGATTATTCTTTGAACCAACGCAACAAGTGCATCGCTTCAAAGAGGGGAAAAATGTAGACATCAAAAATATACATATGGATATCGCACAGTCAATCCTGATCTACTAACATCGTTTCATCCTGAATCATCCCTATATCTAACCATTTAATCAAATAGCCTTATTTGATTAAAATGTCATAATTCCCTTTTAATTAAATAAATCCCTCAATTTAATTAAATCATTATCTCGTGTAATTATAGCTAGGTTATTTCATCTTCCTACCTTTGATTTAATTAAATAATCCATATTATTTGATTAAATCTCTGTTCATCTAATTAAATTAAATAAATCAAACATTTATCTAATTAATCAACATCACCCTTTTGGTTAAATAAATCAAAATATTTATTTAACTAAGTCTAAATCATTCTCTTCTCATTTTGAGTTATTTAAATCCTAAAATCTAAGTCAAAATGGTCAAATCAACTAACATCATTTAAATTAATCAAATCATGATCAATGATAATCCTAATCACTCAAATCCTCTAAATTTTGCAACTTGCACATGAAAATCAATTTAATTGATTTGTAAATCATCTATTTTCATTCAAAAAGACATCAAAGATGGAATATTCCTCAAATTTGAAATCTCCCCCCAAAAGGACTTGTCCATCCAACAAAGCATTTAAGGCTCTTACATTGTCTCTTACATGTCTCCCACTTGACATTTAACTCATCTTTCATCCCCCCTAAACATGTCATCTCATCAAATTCAAATTTCAAACTTGCACATGGATCAAAATGTGCTCAACCTTCATCCTATCAAATGTTGACAAGTAGCACCTTGCCATTGGTTGAATGTTAGTCCCACATTGCTTCATTTTTGGCATTCATCCATCTTATCATTCTATAAATGAAGAGCTCATCCTTCATTTTTATCCATCCACAATTTGAGTAAAGTTACCATGCTCAAATCATTAGTGATCCTCATTAATTATCATTGAATCTTAGCTAGGTTATGCAGGTTTTTAGCTTGGAGCACTCAATCTTCATCAACACTCTTCATCACACATCAATCTTGCATCATAGGAGTTGGGAAAGGGCCGATTTCCACATCAAATTGGCACCAATTCTTGCATGGGATAGTGGTTTAATTGTTTTGAATAAGATTTCATAGTTTTCATTTGAATTCTTTTCCTATTTCTTGTCCATTTCATTTGAATGGATCTTGTGGGGAATGATTGTTTTAGTCTTTTTTATGGACTAACCTTGTGTTGTTTACTCATGTTTATGTAGGTCTAGATCAAGCATTCATAGATCCTATGACTATGCAGTTCTGAAGATTTCATTATGGTGATCTGATGATGATATAGTCTAAGTTTCAGTTTCTAGTGAGATGGTACGTGAAAGTTGTGTCCACTGATATGTGTGTTCTACCGGAAGTGTCAGTGTTCTATGGACTGGAAGGAATATGTTTGCTCCATTGTCCTTTGTTGTTTTGTTTTAGATCATCCGGATATAGGAGATATCTTGTGAAGGTCTTTCCTATGCTATAGCAAAGAGATTTGGAGTTTGGTAATCAAAAAATCATGTTTTAGTATTTTTGTGTGTGTCTACACAGACCAGATAGACTGGTGAAAGAAATTCAGTGATTGAAGCATGTTCTTTTGCTATAGATGTATCTGGAAGATCCTGAGATGTATTCTTGTGCATAATGAAGGGTGTTGCATCATTCGTGTGTCATATTTTTGTTGGGAAGAATGTACATCAATGTCTATTTGTGTTTTCATTAGGTTTGGCCAACTTAGTGTTTACACTTCATTCAAAGAATAAAATTTAATTGAGGAAGCATGTAGAAGATTCAAGAATATTATTTTTATGTTTTTATTGGTCCACTCTTATTCCTCTCGATCACGGGAATTTAGAGTTTCTAACCTAATTTGAATTTATGAAACGATGTAGTGTGCCCGACCTTGGTAAATTTTTCTAATATTGAGAATGGTATAAAAACAAGGTGAGTTATGAAGAATTGTATGACAATGTGATGCAAAATGATGAAAGTGTGCCACAAATCATAACAGAAAAAGTGTGTGTGAGTTAGTTGTGATAGCAGTTTTTTAGTGTGTTGAAGGTAGTGAACTGAAGGTTTTTGTAATCTTGCAAATGTGCTTTAATTTCTATGGTGGATCTTTTGTTCTCTTTTGTATCTGTAGGCAGTGAGCCTCCCTGTTGGACAATGAGTCCTTTGTAGGTAGTGAGTCTTTGTACTTGGACAGTGAGCCTTTGTATTCAGTTTATAATCTTTATATTGTGAGTTAACCCTCACCACGGTTTTTCCCTTATTGGGTTTTCCACAAAAATCTAGTGATCATTGTGTTGTTTTACTTTCAGTTTTCTATGTTTCATGCTCATATTTAATAAGAGAATAGTGTGGTTGAATATTTGATAAGTGATAAATTTTTAAGGTTGATTTTGTGTGATAATTGATTCACCTCCCTCTCTCAATTTTCCTACACCTATTTAACAATTGGTATCAGTGCTTTAGTTCCTTGCTATAGAGCTTAACCGCTTAAGGAATATTTGATGGCGTACAAGTTGGAAATCCCCGTGTTTGATGGAACTCACTACAAAGACTGGAAGGGATAGATGAGAGGAGATATTATCTCTCTTGGTTTCAAGACTTGGAAGGTTGTTGAGAATAAGTATACACTTCTGTCCAGTGGTGTTAATATTGTAGATGAGATATCTTCTCATGAAGAAAATGAGAAGTCGAAGTATGTGATTCGTAGTGGTTTATCTAAAAATGAGTGAATTAAGGTTAATTATTTGGATACTACATATGAAGTCTTGAAGAAGCTGGAAGACATGTATGAAGGGAATGAAAAAGTGAAATTGACAAAGAGACTTGCGACAAAGCGTAGATTTGTGAACCTGAAAATGGAAGATGGTGAATAATTTATAAGTTTCTTTCACAGGGTTGAACAAACTACAAATGAAGTTAGAAATCAAGGAGGAAAGCTAGGAGATGAAGACATAATTAAGAAGATCCTGATCACCCTACCAGACTGCTACAATGATAAGATGTTGGTGATTGAAGAAATGTATGATCCTAAGAAGTACACCTTGGAACACTTGTTCGGCACCTTACAAGCATTTGAATTGAGAAAGTTTTAGAAATATGACAAGATAGAAGAAAAGATAGAGATTGAATTTAAGGCAATGAAGATTGAGGAGGAACCGGATAGCAATGATGTTGATGAGTTGGAAACTAACTTCACTAGGAAATTGAAGAAAGGTATCAGAAAGTATTAGTCATTATGCTTCTAGATGTCCAAATAGGGTTACACATAAAAAGAACAAGGATTATAAGGATAAGGATAGGAAGGATAAGAAGTATAAGAAGTTATACTATGTTAAGAAAGAGGTAGGTATTTCTGATGATGAATCTGAAAATGAGGTTGATGATAGTGAATGCTTATTCTTAGCTTTGGAAAATAAATTTGTATCCACTAATTCTAGAATATGTGTAAGAAAAAGGGCTCCATAGGTTAAGAAGAATAGGATGGAAGGTACTTTGGGGTAACCACATTTCATGCAAGACAGGATGAAGACTACTGGGAAATTGATAGTGGATGTTCAAACCACATGACCGGAGATAAGAGTAAGTTCACTAAACTTGAGAGATATGATGGTGGTTTAGTTATTTTCAGTGATGATTCAGGAGCTAATATTTGTGGTAAAGGTTCAATTAGTTTTGATGGAGTGCATAGTACTGATGATGTATATTATGTGAAGGGTTTGAGGCATAATCTTTTGAGTGTTGGTCAAATGTGTAGCAATGGCTTTAAACTTGTGTTTCAGAACAATACCTGTGAAATCAGAAAAGGATCCAGAAATGGAGATATGATCGATGTTGGAAGAAGAACTCATGGAAACATCTATTAGCTAAAGGGAGTTGATGGTCATTATCTTACATCTCATATCAGTGAAAGTTGGTTATGGCACCAGAGAATGGGACATGTGAACTTTGATAACTTGGTCAAGATCAATAAAAAGGAAATGGTTTGAGGATTGCCCAGAATCACAAGACCTGCTAATACTATCTACAAAAGTTGTCAATTGGGGAAGTAGAAAAGATGTAGCTTTAAAGGAAAAGAACATTCTACTACTGGAATGTTGGAGTTAGTGCATACTAATCTCTATAGTTTGACTAAGACTGGAAGCCTGAATGGTGACAAATATTTCATGTTACTTATTGATGATTACACTCGAATGACATGGGTTTCTTTTCTTAGAGAATATAATCAGGCCCTTGATATGTTCAAAGTATTCAAAGCAAGAGTGAAAAATGAGGTAAATCTAAAAATCAAGTGTTTAAGATCTGATAGAGGTGGTCAATTTACTTCTAGTGAATTTAATACATTCTGTGAAAAGCATGGCATAAAAAGATAGTTTTTTTCTCTGAGTACCCCACAATAGAATGGAGTAGTTAAATGGAAAAATAGGATAGTACAGGAAGCTGCTAGAACTATGATGGAAGAATCTAATGTACCAGATGTATATTGGAGAGAAGTGATACATATTGTTGTTTGTGTTCTTAATAGAGTTTAGATTAGACACACCAACACAAAGACACCTTTTGAGTTATGGACTGGTAAGACTCCTATGGTGAAATATTTTAAGGTATTTGGAAGTAGATGCTATATTAAAAGAGATGATTAAAATATTGGAAAGTTTGATGCTAGATGTGATGAAGGAATATTTCTTGGATACTCTACCACTAGCAAGGCATACAGATGCTTTAACAAAAGATTAAGGAAGATCATTGAAAGTCCTAATGTGAAAGTTGATGAAGACATACACAGACCTATTGAGATAAGTGAAGTTGAACCCGTTGATCCTATCTATGGACATATACCTAAAGAAAAGAAGGAAGAAGAAGAGGATGAACCAGAACCTATTGAGCTAGGACTCCTAAATATGTACAGAAGAATCATTTGAAAGATTAGATAACTGGTGACAAGAGTGAAGGTGTGAAGAGAAGAAGCAAAGTTGCAGCTAAGGTAAATTTTTATTTACTCTCTAAAATAGAACCTAAATATGTAAAAAAAGCACATGAAGATGAAAGTTGGATGAGAGTTATGAGAGAGGAATTGTAGCAAATAGAAAAGAATCTGACATGGGAAATCATCCCTAAGCCTGTGAACAAAAATGTGATTGGCTCAAAATGGGTGTTCTAGAATAAACTAAATGAAAATGGAGTAGTAAGGAATAAGGAAAGATTGGTATGCATATGATATTCACAAGTTGAAGGAATAGATTTTGGAGAAACATTTTCCCTTGTGGTCAGAATGGAAGATATTAGAATGTTTTTGGAATTTTCTGCAAAAAAGAAATTCAAGGTATATCAGATGGATGTTAAGTTAGCCTTTCTGAATGGTTAGTTGGAGGAAGAAGTGTACATGGAGCAAATTGAAGGGTTTCAACTATTTGACAAGCCGAAAATGGTTTGCAATTTGAAGAAAGCATTGTATGGATTGAAGCAAGCTCCCAGAGCTTGGTATGCAAGACTGGATAGATATCTGAAAAAAGAAAGGATTTAATAAAGGTTCTACTAATAACAACCTCTACTTCAAGATGCAAGGTAATAAGATGTTGATTGTAGTTGTTTATGTTGATGACATAATTTTTGGTGGAAATGAAGGCATGTGTAAAAATTTTGCTAAAGAAATGCAAAAAGAATTTGAGATGTCTATGATTGGTGAATTGATTTTCTTCCTTGGTTTACAAGTGAATCAAACTGACAAAGAGATATTCATTTCACAATCTAAGTATGTAAAAGAGGTGTTGAAATTTTTTGGGATGGAGGATTCTAAACCGGTTTGTACTCCTATGGTAACTGGATGTAAACTAAGCAAGGATGATGAATCTACTAAGACTGATCAGAGAAAATACAAATCCATGATTGGTGGACTATTGTACCTTACTACTACCAAACCAAATATTATGCATGCAATGTGTTTAGTTGCTAGATTTCAAGCAAATCCTAGGGAAGAACATCTTATGGTTGTAAAAAGGATATTTAGATATCTTAAAGGCACACCGGATTATGGACTATGGTACCTTAAGAGTAATGATTTCACCCTGTGTGCTTATACAAATATTGATCCAAGGGCTAGATGTGTACATGACTGGAAGAGTACCAGTGGTGGTGCTTTCTTTCTTGGTGGAAGACTAGTTTCATGGCTGAATAAAAAGCAACACTTAGTTTCTTTATCCACTGTAGAGGCTAAATATATTGTTGTAGCATCTTGCTATACACAAGTTTTGTGGATGAAGCAAACTATGATGGACATTGGAGTAGAATGTGATGAGCCTATTTCTATTTTCTATGATAATAAAAGTTCAATAAACATTTCAAAGAACCCAGTTATGCATTCAAGAATGAAGCACATATCTATCAAGTATCATTTTTTGAGAGAGAAAGTGCTAGAGAATGAGGTCAGACTAGAATATGTGACAATAAAGGAAAAAATTGCAGACATATTTACTAAGGCCCTTTCGAATGATACTTTTGAGAATCTTAGGGAGATGTTGGAGGTCATTGGCCCTCCTAACTAGGTGTGCATGAAGGTGCGTCATTCTAGTGAATTCACATATTCTTTATTTACTTGGACTGATTGATGGTTCTACTCCACAGGGAGAGTAGAAAAGGTTTTTCATTGCTACAGTATGAGTGTACTTCTAAGGGGGAGAAAAGGTTATGTGTTTCCATCAATGACAAAGGGGGAGATTGTTGCAAGTATGAGCTAGTCTAGTGGTGTTGTCATTAATGTTGTCATTGATGTCAATACAGTTTAGTATGTTGCAAATTATACATGCATGGCTGAGATGCTGGTGAGATGTTGTGAGTACATGGAGCTATCTTTATGACCAGTGTTGCAAATATTTTAATTTGATGGGTTTCCAAGTGCTTTTGAGAAAATTAATTAAGAAAAGAAATCAAAGTGTTGGAAGTGTTTAGATTGTGCTCTGGTATGTGCTCCAAATTTCTCCTGCGTTGATCCAATGATTGTGTGGTTTTGAAGATTTCATTATGGTGATCTGATGATGATATAATCTAAATTTCAATTTATGGTGAGATTGTACGTGAAAGTTGTGTCTACCGGTATGTGTGTTCTACTAGCAGTGTCAGTGTTTTGTGGACTAGGAGGAATATGTTTGCTCTGCAGTCCTCCATTGTTTTGTTTCAGATCATGTGGATTTGGGAGATTTCTTGTGAAGGTATTTCCTATGCTATACCAAAGAGGTTTGGAGTTTGGTAATCAAAAAATCATGTTTTAGTATTTTTGTGTGTGTCTGCACAGACCGAACAAACTAGTGAAATAAATTCAATGATTGAAGCCTGTTGTTTTGTTGCAGATGTATCTAGAAGCCTCTTGAGGTGTATTCTTGTGCATAATGAAGGGTGCTACGTCATCCACATGTCATCTTTTTGTTGGGAAGAATGTACATCAACGTCTATTTATGTTTTCATTAGGTTTGGCTAACCTAGTGTTTACATTTCATTTGAAGAATAAAATTTAATTGAGGAAGCGTGTAGAAGATTCAAGAATATTATTTTTATGTTTTTATTGGTCCACTCTTATTCCTCTCCACTGTGGGAATTTAGATTCGCCAACCTAATTTGAATTTATGAAACAATCTATGGTGGCTAACCTTGGTAAATGTTTCTAAGGTTGAGAATGGTATAAAAGCAAGGCGAGAACTGTGAAGAATTATATGGTAGTGTGATGCAAAGTGATAAAAGTGTGCCACAAATCATAAGAGCATAAGTGTGTGTGAGTGAGTTGTGATAGCAATTTCTTAGTGTGTTGAAGGTAGTGAACTAAAGGTTTTTAGAATCCTGTGAATGTGCTTTAATTGTTGTGGTGGATCTTTTGTTCTCTTTTGTATTTGTAGGCAATGAGCCTCCCTATTGGACAGTGAGTCCTCTCTAGGTAGTGAGCCTTTGTACTTGGACAATGAGTCCTCTTTTGGGCAATGATCCCTTGGCAGTGATCCTTTGTATTCAGTTTATAATCTTTATAGTGTGAGTTAACCCTCACTGTGGTTTTTCCCTTATTGGGTTTTCCACGTAAAAATTTGGTGTTCATTGTGTTGATTTACTTTCTGTTATCTGTGTTTCATGCTCATATTTAATAACAGAATAGTGTGGTTGAAGATTTGATAATTGATAAATTTTTAAGGTTGAATTTGTGTGAAAATTGATTCACCCCCCTCTCAGTTGTCATGTGCCTGTTTAACAATGTAGTGCTCTCTTTTGGTTTATCTATTTAGATCTAATGTTTTTTTGTATCTGTGTGCAAGTAGATTGGTGTTCTTGGGAAGTTACTTGGTAGTCTTTTGATGTTTACCCACACCTTTGACCTTTGTCATTGTTGTCAAAAGGGGTAGAAAAGTTGAGATACAAATATACAGGTTCGGATTTTTATTTCATTATAGTGGTATAGGTTCATATTTACATTACAAATAAGTTTTTGCTCCACATTGTATATTGGTTTATTGTTGAGTTCATTTAGTAATCATATGATGATGATATGGAAATGCTTTAGTGCTTCTACAGATGATATCTTTTTAGGTTTGTGACAAGTTTTGAAATTAATTCCAAAGGGGGAGTTTGTTGCTCATTTGACATTGGTTTTGGCATTGATGTCAAGTTGTGTGTTCAACTTAACACATTTACAAGTGATATACTTTGGTATATATACATGTTTGGCATTCATTGAAGGTTTAGTGCTATCTGTTTGGTGTTGATATAATGAGATGGTGTACATTCAGATATGAGACAACTTGGTTTGGTTGGCTTTGCATGAGCTTTGGTAAATCCATTGAGTTAGATATACTATATGTACTTATAGTATTTTGGTGCACATTGATACATCTATGCATTAGTGTTTTGGCACTTGATGCAATCAAGGTTACCTCCAACACAATCAACACCAAATCAATTGAATTCAATAATATTTTTGAACCCCAAACCCTTGTAATGGTTATTTCTCACACAAGCATTCTTCCTTGCTAGTAGGTCTACAGACCTTGATTTTGGAGCTTAACACAGGTCAAACTTTCTCAACCAACAGACTCATCACAATTTTAGAAACCCATCATAGCAACCTACAACATACCTCAATATCCCAACCAACTCAAGAAACCTATGGGGTAGCACTCACCAGCCCTCAAAATCACCAAATCCGCCCTTGGTTTGCAGTGACACTTTCCCAATCACCAATTCAGGAAACCCTTGTTTCAAGCCATTCATAGGAGGGTTTATTGGAAAACTATATTCCAAACCTTCTCAAACCTTGAAACTATTTTGAACACTCTTATTCATGCTTGTACATGCTTAAAAGAACAAAATACATCAATGCCTTCATTGTTTTTATCAAACACTACCCTCAAACCTCAATTTTCAAGCTCTATTTCACTCACAATCTACAGGGACAACATCACAAACCCCATAAATCATTTCCCCCAACACAAAAATAACATCCTAACATCAAAACATAACTTATAAGACTCATTCCTTTGAGCCATAGAGATCACAATAGGAGGAATGAGTTAAAACTCCATTTAAAACTTCAAACCCCTTGAATCAACAAGTTCAGACCAACCCCTGCAAATTTACAATAAAATGAGTTTTACTAAATGAAATTCAACCCAAATGGATTCAAAAAAGAGATACAACAATCCTCTACACGTTCACAATGATTTCAATGCATGGTACAAAAGTACGGGTCTGTACAGTTCAGAAATAATGAAAAAACACAAAAATTATAGAAAAAGCAGGGATTATATAGACGTTTCTTCTTTCTAAACTTCAAGAACAAACTCACATCAATTATTTTCATTACACACACACACACATATATATATTCCATCAAAACTAACTTTCTAACTTCCACAAACTTCCTTTTGAAGTTTTATGACTATTGGACTTCTCTAAGAGTTCAAATTTTGCAACTTTTTTAATTTTACCTTTTTGTACAATTAGCAATTTTTCAACATTTTGCACTTTTTGAAGACTCAACCACCTAAACACCTAAGAACCATCAATCATTACCAAATTAAATATTAAAATGGTCTCCAAGACCTTATTTAAACAAAAACATACTAAAACCTAAAGCCTACTCTTCAACATCTTGATTTGGAAAAATTGGTTTAATGGTGCTCCTGCACCAACACTTAGTGACTAAAATCTATGTTGGTTTTGGTGTTAAGGTTTCATTATTTTAGGGACTATGAGGCAACATTATGTTATAGTATTTTCCTTGACATTTACTGCATTTGAAGACTCAAGGCACATTATATGAAAAGGGAAGTTAATCATGTTTTCATTGATGATAAGGCAATTTAAAAGGAGTTAGACCATACATTGGTCTTGGGATTACACTTATCGATTTGATATCATTGGTCAACATATTGGTCTTATACATTGACTTGGGTTATCACTCAACACATTTGTACCATTATATGGATACAAGGTATGATGGTGTTTATTATATTCATGTGGTGGTTGGTCCTCTCTTAGCATATATTTTACTAGACCGACTCAAGGTATTTTAATGAGTATTACACTCATGTGCATTGTGATGATTGTTATACTTATATGCATATTATTCATGGTTTTGTTCATTGACACATATTATTTGGTGTTTATAATGTCTACAAATTCACAAGGTTATTTTTTTCAACACCAACAACATAATGTTGTTTCAAAGGAAAACATGTGGAATTAATCAACACAATGAGTGTGCCCTAAAAGTTATCATTGTGCCAAAATACTAGTCATTCTACTCTTGGTCATTTTAGGGTTTTGGTGCTTGGTGAAGGATGAAGAACATGGTGGTATAGTGTATTTTCTAAAAATGGTTTCCAGTGCATAGGCAGTTAAGGGATTTTCAATGGTGATTTCTTTTGTAACTCGATTTCTTTCTCACTATGTTTATTGGTTCAATTGGAAATGGTTTTTATCTTGATCAAGCTAAAAGGTTGATTGTTTGTGAAAGGTTGTGATAAAATTTTTTAAATGTGCATAAGGGTTTGCATATTATTTATTTATGGGTGTATGGTCTTTTGTATTTGAGTTGCCTACTACTAGGGCACAATATTTCTAAGTTATTAACAAATTAGTTAATAACCTTTACAGAGGCCATGTTTTGTGTTTGGTGTGTCAACTTGAAACTTAGGTTGCATTGTGAGTTTTTGTTGGATTAATGTAAACATATAGTTTGTGTGTTGTGTCGACCATCCATGTGTAAAAGATAAACTAAAAGGGAAGATTTTTTTTTTTAAAGTGTATACACCACAGTGACTCAACAAGGGCAGGCATTTATGAGGACAGTTTCAAAGGATTCTTTTTATGATTGTAATGTATGACAGATGGAAGTATCATCAACACCATTGAATGTTTATTTAAATAGTTATTTATCATTGTTTGTGGTTAGGAGTTTTTATAGAGATAAATTATGTTGAATTTGTAAACAAAATCTTGTAATGCTGTTTTGTAAATAGTATGCAAAATAGTGAGATGTGTAACTGATAAATTTTGTATTTTAATGATTCCACACCAATGAATCTTTAGGATATAGAATGTGATAGTTTGGAAAGTGGAAATTGTATGAATGTCATAACCATGGTCATGTTGCAAAGTATTGTAGAACTAGGTTTGTGAAACAGGAGAGAAGAAATTATTTCTTACATAAGAAAAATACAAGGTCACAAGAATTTGTTGACAAAAAGAAACCAAAGAAGAAGGTTTGGAGAAGGAAACAACAAAAATAAATAGAATAATCTAAGCTTATGCATATTGTAAAAGTGACATCTACTTGTGCTTAAGGGGAAGCATGAAGTTGGGGGGAGCTAATGTCTATGTTTCATACAAACCCCCTTAGATAACAACAAAAAGGTAGTATCTTTGCAGTAATTTGGTATTTTGATGGTGATCTATTTTAATCTGTTTCAATGCCTTGAGTATCTTGCATAGTGATTTTGGCCAACATAGCAGTGTTATGGTGATTTTGACATTGTTTTTCTCTTGATCAATTTTTGTTTTCTACATTGAGTATCTTTCCTTTTTGAATTCTCAAAGGTCACAATGGAGTTGATCAAATGATCTTAAAAGTGAGACTATTTTTCAATTTGTATTATATGTATGAAATGGCTCTCATTTGTTAACAGTGCAAATGTCATGTTAAATGTAGCAGTGATCCTATGGACAGTGATCTTGGCTTATTGGTTGATAACAACTGCATTGGGTTTATGGTTCTATCTTTGTAGTATAGTGGGTCACAAGTGTGTTTGTGGCATATTTGAAATATGGTTATCAGTTTTTGCAAATTCTAGTAATGAACTAACAATAATAGGTTCTCTGCCTTGCACATTGATATTGTTTTTAGAATAGTGACTTGAAAGAGATAGTTCTTTCATAGTGTGAATCAGTCTTGAGACAATGATAGCAATTTCATTATTGATAACACTAACTCATAGTTATCATCAAAATTGTGCATGTAGTCAAGTTGAAAATTAAATGGAGTAGTGATGATCATGAAGGAATTTCAACAAACATATGCATTTAGAAGGGCATGAATGATTTCCTTCTCTTATTGTGTTGTAGTGATTTTTCTTCAAGATAGTGATTTTAAAATAGTTTCAACAAATAGAGACTTGCTTCTAACTTATTTTAGTGGATTGTGCACTATTTGGCAATCTTAAGTTGTACTTGCAATCCTTCATACTTGGATAAGTGGCTTAAAATTTTTGACAGGGGAGCAATAAAGTTAGGTTTCAAGTGATGCTAAGGACTATAGTGTGCGGAGTACTCTTTGGTATGCTACCAAGATAGTGATTGCAAGTCTTAAAGTAGATATGCAGATCATTCAAGTGTTTTTGGATTATGTTGCTTCATCTAATCAAGTGGCTGACATTTTTACAAAGCCATTAGCAAAGAAAGTCTTTGAGAAGCTTAGGGATAGACTCGATGTTCCAATATAATAGACTATGCATGATTGGTTTTAGGGGGAGTTTCAATGCATATTATTCATTCCTGGTTTATACTTCATGAAAATTTTCAGTGGTTGGCATCTTTTTTGTGCATTTATGTGTATTGATTCTTGGGCTACATTTGTTTCTGATGACATATAGTTTGGTATTCAATTGGCATTTGATTTACATATTGTCATATAATTTGGTGGAATTCTTGAGAACAAGTTGATGACAACATGTTATAGGTTCCATTCCATTGATGAGGTGATACAAGTTTCCCTACTGGTAATATTTTTCTTTCATAGTTTCACTATTTTTTGCAATGGCTCTTTGTTATTTTTGTCCCCTTTGACCTTTGGCATTATTGTCAAAAGGGGGAGAATAATTAGTACTGTGAGATTACATGGTTTCAACTTGGTTTCAACTTGGTTATTCATGGTTTCATCTTTGGTTATTCATGATTTCAGCTTTAGTTATTCATGGTTTCAGCTTGGTTATATTGTTTCATCTTGGTTATAAGGTTATCAAAAGTGCATTTCATTCAATGTTGGCTTACTTGGATATTTTTGACATAGTGCAATATGTTGTTTTTGGCATTGTTGTTTAGTACTATTCTTTTAGGGAGACATTTGGTAGAGTATTGATGCTTATTCAGGTGATATTCTTTTGGTATTTTGTAGGTTTGACATCAATGCCAAAGGGGAAGTTTGTTGACCCCTTTTACATTGTGGTTTTGTCATTGAAGTCTAGAAAAATTGTCACATTGATACATTTATGCAAGATATAAGGCATGGTATTGTGGTTTCAATATTTCACATTTTTTTTGGTTTGGTGACTTAACATTTTTATGCCATCATGGTTTAGACCAACACATGGTCTTTACCATTGGTAATTATAAGTTTAATTACATTCATCCAAACACCAACATAATGATAGGGTTTTAGTTTGCAAAGTGAATAATGAAAGGAGGCCAACATAATGATTTGTGGTTTTGAGAGTTACAAAGTGGTAAAAGGTACTTGAATAAAGGTTTGAAGAGTGTTTTGTTTGACAATGAAAAGACACTTAGTCGGGTAGATTATAATGTTTAATATTTCAGTTATTATTGTAAAATAAGGTATATTGGGTAAAACAAAGGTTGAAAGCTTGGTGTAAGCAGCAACAAGCTTAGGGTTTGAAGTTTGAAGAATGAACAACATGCCACAAAGTTTGGAGGACAATAGACTAACCAAAATTTCTTTAACAGTGGTGGCCATGGATAGTTGGAAGATATAGTGGTCTGTGCAGTTGAGATTTGTAATCTATTTTCAGTTACATTCATTCTTAAACAGTATGGTATTATTGTTTTTTTGTGGATTCTTCATTGCTATATATTTTAGATGCTTGAGCACAGCTTATGGTTAGAGAGAGAACTAAATTTTTTGAGAAAGTAAGAATCAATATTAATTGTTTTATGCTCATTATGCTTTGAATGTAGAGGTTTCTCTTGAAACCTTAGTTTCATGAAAAATGGGAATTTGAAAATTTTGTTACAAACCTGAAAATATATCACCTATAGAAGCACTAAAGCACTACCATGTCATCAAAATATGATTACCAAATGAACTCAGCAATAAACTAATATATAGTGTGGAGCAAAAATTGATTTGCAATGTAAATCTGAACATGTACCACTATAATGAAATGAAAATTTGAGCTTGTAGCTCTGTATCTCAACTTTTCCCCCCCTTTTGACAATAATGCCAAAGGTAAAAGGGGTGAGTAAACATCAAAATACCACCAAGTACCTTCCCAAGAACACCAATATACTTGCACATGGACATAAAACAACATCAGATCTGAATGGATAAAACCAAAAGAGAGCACTACATAATGATATAAAAGTCTACCATAGCACGTCAAAACTGAATCAAGATGCCACCACACTAAAAATATAACCCAAGGGAGTAGAATATGGATGAAAACTCCCCCTAAAACCATGCAATCAAAGAGATTAACTATTCCCCCTAAGAATAACACTATACCAACATGATTCATCACACATTGTCATGTGTAATCACCAACAATAACCATTTGGAAATGAAATGAAAATGCATCAAGTAGAATCAAGTATCAAGTTAAAAAATATGTTAAAAAAGAACTACTCTCTACAAGAAAATTTGTTGTAAGTACAAAGCCACTTTGAATTATTATTAGGGCAATGCTTGTCTCATCAAAAGAACCAACATACACTTTTGTAACAATATAGTCATAGACCACAACTGTCTTGCACTGATGACTACTATTGGTTTGGATACACCAAGTTTACTGCTCACCCATAAATAGATCATTGTAACCATGATTCTATATCTCTGTAGAGCATTAAAAAATACAATTCACTGTCCAAAAAACTATGCTCATGCACAAATGATATTCACCACAAAAAGATTAGAGTACAAACTTTCAAAGTCTTTGCTTATGTATTATAGATGATACCCTTAGAATATTGTACCTTGTTGTTTCAATACATACTCATCTTAAATTTTTCACTATCTATAGCATGTTGCACATAATTCACACTTGAATTGTTGAAACTTCAATGCAACCCAAAAATAATTCAAATAATATTGCCAACTCATTCTTGTAAACTGATATTTTCATTTAGGAAAATTTTAATATTAAGCATGATCCAACCATACTCTACCAGCTAGACAACTATGTACCAACAACAAACTGTCACTTTGAATTACCATGTTAACTACTCTATCAACCTTACCAATGCACAAGATTATCATTCAAACTGATACGTACCACATTAGAAACTTCAACAACAATCATTGACAAGGACTCTCATTAGTTATCATTATCAAACATTATTAAGAGCATGGATATTACCTTAGTTGCAAGACACACCTCGTGAGTTCAGAACCACAAAACCAACATAGAACAATGCTTTCCACTTCTCTTCAAGTGTACTGTAAAAACAAATATAGAAATTTAAACCACTTTGTTATTTTGCACCATACTAAGACCAATTACACTATCCATAAAGAAAGGATTGATGCACTATCAAGCAAAAAAATGACATTGCCAAAACATATGCAATCAACTAACAGATCTGTCTTTTGAAACTTCAAACTTCACACAATATATACTATTTTATATTTTTCAAGAAAATAACTCATTTGAATCACCTCATTATTGTCACATGTTCATCACTAGAATTTGTAAAAAGTTGAGAACCATATTTCAAATATGCCACAAACACACTTGTGACCCACTATACTGCAAAGATAGAACCATAAACCCAATGCAACTATTATTAACCAAAAATCCAAGATAACTATCCATAGGATCACTGCTACATCCAACATGACATAAATGCATTCTTAACAAATGAGAACTATTTCATAGGTATAATACAAATTGAAAAGCAGTCTCACTTTTAAGATAATTTGATCAACTCCACTATGACCTTTGAGAATTAATAAAGGAAAGATACTTAATGTAGCAAAGAAAATTGATCAAGAGAAAAACAATATCACAATGACCATAGCACTGCTATGTTGGCCAAAATCACTGCAGTGTCCCTCCGTTTCGACCGTCTTTGGATCTTGAGTGAGTTCGTTTGGTTAATTTGAGTTGTCTTTTGTGTTCATTATTATATTGTTAAATTTTCCTTTGAAATTTTTGTATCTAGCCTTGATTAATCAATTAAATTAAATTAAATTGATTACAAGGTGACTAAGTTAATTAGGGGTAAAATAATAATTAAATGAAGATGAATTTAGATGTAGTGTGACATTTAGAACATACCTGATCTTGGTTAACCAACCAAATGCAATTGTTAACTTTAACTATTGTGGCAGATTTAAGATTAGTCGGTAGGTTGGAGATTGACAAATCTAAATCGCTTTGGTATTTGGTAAACTACATTTATATATGCATATTTATGCATATATATATATATATAAATTATGATGTTAGAAAGTAATTTGATTTCCTATTTATTGTTGATATTTATGGGTGGAAGTTAAACACAATATGTTTACATTTTATAATATATATACATATATATAATAGTAATTAAATTATCTAGTTCTGCATTGGATGATGAAACAAATTTTAATGTGGAATTAATTTTAATATTTGGTCGCATATATATATATATAATATCTATTTAATTACTCTTTAGTTGAATCAATCTCTTTATAAAATTCCATATTTTGTTATGGCTATTATGACTTCGGCTGGAATAATAATAAATTTTAAAATTTATAAGAACAATATAAGTAAAATAAAATTATTATTATTATTATTATTATTGTTACCAAAATAGTATAAAATAGATGGTTTAGAAATAAATGAATACGTTGTGAATAATCTATTTATTTAGTGATGAGTTAAATGAATGATAGATAAGAATAAGTATAATATATATATATATATATAATTGATATAATAATAATAATAATTTTGTGCATGCAGCTAAGTTTACACCTATCCTTGCTTCAAAGTATTCCTCCCTCACCCAGGTGCCTTGTCCTTACTTTCACTCTTTGCATGCTTTTCTCTGAAGGACGGCTGTGCTTAAAGAAAAAGGGATATACATTTCTGGTAGTCACGTCCGCAGGGGAAAAAAGTGGGGGCCTGTTTCTTTTGTATCTTCAGCTAATTCAAGGAAGGAAAAGAAATAGTGATATCAGGTTTGAGTAATGTTGATTCACCGAACTAAGCTTGGCTCGTGGTTTCATTTGAATGTGTATAAGTCATAGACTTTGCTTCTTTGCTACATGCTTTGTATTTACGGTAGAATTCTGAGTTGAATACTCCGTTTTAAGTTTCTGTTAATAGTGGTGGTTGGTTTGCTGTTGAATTTTCCTTTCTAAGGTTGGTATTGTAACAAATTCAAGCCTAATTAGGTATTATGGTTTCTGCCTGACCACAAGTCTTTGAGGGATTCTGTTAATCAGTTCACATGCCTGTTCTTGCGTTGTTCCTGCTGCCATGGTGTTGGGGTCTTCCCCAAACTCTCTCTCTGATAATGACCTTCCACTTCTCCCAGTTGGCAAATTTGCAGCTTGAAAGTAAGGCTTGACAAACGTGTTAGAGCATTTCTATTAAAGAAAAGTAAATTTCAGCCAAGATTATTATGTGCACATCTAGGTTTTAACATCAGGGCACCATTTATCCTTCCTAGCTCATATCTCAGAGCAGCATAAAGGTAAGCAACGCACTTAATAATCCGCTATCTATCTAATGCATTAAGGGTCGCTGCTGTGTGAAGTTGTGCAGCCCTCATCCTCTTAACCTGCCAGCCTGCTCACACCGAAAACACAAGCAAAGCTTACAACGTTAGGATGCGAATCAGTGAGTTTCATAATTTCAAGATTTGAGCGCTTCCTTGAAAAGCCTGTAGAGGTGTAAATAGCCTCTTGATTCCGTCGGCAATCTTTCACTGCTGCAGTGTTAGGCCTTAGGGGGTGTATAAAGTTTTGAATAATGTTCCTGATACCATTTGCATCCTGTCACAGCTGTAACACTTTGAACACATAAGACTTTGGAGGTGTAAAAATCCTTCCTGATTCCGTAGAAACAAAAGGATTAGATAGACAAATTGAAAGCATATAATAAAGCATGTAGAGAATTATATCTCATAGTGGATTGGTGCTATTTTTGAAAATAGCCCTTTCCCAATCCTTGCTTGAGCTCCATGATATGAAAATGATATGAAAATGCTATGAGGATGATATGAGGTGGGCAAAATCAGTTCTCAAGTGAAGAGAGTGACTTTGCATTAGCTTTGTGGATGATCTTGATGGAGATTAACCCCTTTATTTATAGCTTTTCTTGATGAGGGATTGGCCAAATGGATGAATGTGGGACAAATATTGGACCAATGAAAGGAGGACACTTGTCAAGTTGTGATAGGCTTGAGGATGTGCAAGATTTGGGAAATGTGCCCAAGAGAGGGAGTTTCAAATTCAAATTTGTGCAATGAATGTTGAGTTTGACCTTTGGAAGGGGACATGTAAGAGCCATGTAAAAGCTCATAAATGACTTGTTGGATGTACATTTCAACTTGCCTTTTGAATTCAAACCTGATGGAATATTCCTCATGGATGCCATGTTGAGTGAAAATGCTGATTTAAATATATCAATAAATGGATTTATTTGTGCAAGTGGGATTATCTAGAGGATGTGACATGCATTAGATTAGATTTAATCAGGACTAATTAGCTAGGATGATGATTAGGATGTTTTGACCAATTTGACTCAAATATTTGGATTTATTTAAATCAAAAGGGGATGGGATATGCATTTTGAGATTTAATTAAATAAAGTAAGATTTATTTAATTAAAGGATGATGTGAGCCTTTGAATAGCCTTAGGACTAAAGACCTAATTTACCTAGTGAATGAGCGGATGCATAATTTTAATTTTGCATGTCTACATTTTGCCCCTCTTTGAAGCAATGTACTTGTTGCGTTGGTTCAAAGAATAATCTTACCACGATCAAGATTCAAAAAATTTCTGATTTTCTGGATGCCCCAGCGGAAAGAAGTACACTGGTAAACACATCTTTGTGAAAATATGGATATGGGGGGTGGTATATGGTATATGGTATGATAGAGGAGGGAGATGGTGAAAATAGTTTGATCATGTTTCATAACACCCAGTATTTTCCAACCTTCAATTATTGTAATGAAAAAAAATTATTATTTAGAGAGTACGAATGTAATGAAAGACACTTTCAAAATTTACCACAATTATTACTTAGAGTAAAAATTATGTTTCAATTTCCTTATAATGATGGAAAAAAAATGCACAATATAATCACAGGTTAGAAAATAAAGTGCATTGTGAGTGATTTAATTTTGCTTATTCTAATCTCAAGGGTGGAGAGCTTGGGGAGGAGTTTAAGGTGGGGGATACATAAAACTAATAAAATTGGAATGAGGGGTGACTAACCAATTGGGTTGTTACGTGTAGAGGTTTTTACAACACTACGTGGGTTGTAGGTTTCACAACACTTGATGTTTTCCAACCTGCAATTATTGTAATGATTTTTTTTTGTTATTTAGAGAGTATGAATGTAATGAAAGGAACCTTCAAAATTTACCACAAATATTAATTAGATTAAAAATTGCATTTCAACTTCCTCATATGATGGAAAAATAAATGCACAAAATAATCGTAGGTTGGAAAACACAGTGGGTTGTGAGTGATATGATTGTGCTTGTTCTAAGCTCAAGGGAGGAGAGCTTGGGGAGGAGTTGCATGTGTGGGATACATAAAACTAATCAAATTGACCTAAGGGTGACTAACCAATTGGGTTGTTACATGTAGAGGGTTTTACAACACTATGTGGCTTGTAGGTTTCATAACACCTAGTGTTTTCCAACCTACAATTAGTGTAATGAAAACCTTTTTTTATTTAGAGAGTACAAATGTAATGAAATACACCTTCAAAATTTAGCACAATTTCTACTTAGAGTAAAAATTGCATTTAAATTTTATCATATCATGGAAAAAATGCACAAAATGTTGGAAAACACAATGGGTTGTGAGTGATTTCATTCTACTTATTCTACAGTTAATGGTGGAGAGCTTGGGGAGGATTTTAAGGTAGGGGATACATAAAAATAATAAAATTGACCTAAGGGGTGGCTAACCAATTGGGTTGTTACGTGTAGAAGGTTTTACAAGACTATGTGGGTTGCAGGTTTCACAATACCTAGTGTTTTCCAACCTATAATTATTATAATGAAAAACTTTTGTTATTTAGACATTACAAATGTAATTAAAGGAACCTTCAAAATTTATCACAACTATTACTTAGATTCAATTTTCATTTCAATTTCCTTATATGATGGAAAAATAAATGCATAAAATAATCATAGGTTGGAAAACATAGTGGGTTGTGAGTGATATGATTGTGCTTGTTGTAATCTTAAGGGTGGAGAGATTGGGGAGGAGTTGTGTGTGGGGGATACATAAAAATAATTAAATTGACCTGAGAGGTGACTAACCAATGGGGTTGTTACATGTAGAGGGTTTTACAATAGTATGTGTGTTGTAGGTTTCATAACACCAAATTTTTTCCAACCTACAATTATTGTAATAAAAACCTGTTGTGCATTTTTCGCACACACGCCCCGCTGAAAGCAGGGACCCTCTTTCACTTCAGTTTTGGTTTCTAGGCCCTTTCTTTTGAGGTTTTTTCTTATCTTGGCATGTGCTTAAATGTTTATTTTTGATTGCCTAAGTGTTTCCCCTAGGTTATTCATTGAAAATATTTAATTTTTGGCTAATTTTGGGCTTTTGACCTGATTCAGGATTTTCCTCCCTGGTCGGATTTTCCCGGATCCTGTTTGGATTCCGGCTGCACCCTGTTGTTCGGGGATTTTTGGTATTCATGGATTTCTGCGTGGGCCGGATTTTCCCAGATTCCACCCTATCGTTAGCTTCCTGAGTTTTTTGACTGTCTTGATTGCGTTATTGGCTTCGTGCATGCTTTGAAGGGTGTATCTAACTTGGTTTATGGGTCTTTTGGATCATTTCATGCTAGGGTTGTTTAGTATTGCATCATTTGACATCTCCTAGGTGAGTTTTGAGCTCATTTGTCTATCTTCCTATTGATGAATCTTGCCTGAGAATAATTAGTAAACCCTAGTAGCGACTTAGCAGTTGAAACAACTGAATTCTGAGCTTGTCTGTGCACTAATGGAGGATGAATAGGGTTTCAAACCTAGGGCAATGCCATTTCAAGTTATTTCTTCTTTAAACGGGCCTAAAACACAAAGAAAATCTATGAAGGTTCCATCCCTAGCTTATCCTAAGTTAAACCTTTTGAAATTATGCATTGGTTCAGTGTTTGGGTGAAATCGTGACTCTCTGTCCCTTCCGAATGTTCTTCACTATGACCCTTCAAGGTCGGGGAGATGTCATACCAATCACCTTGTGTTTCACCAAGAAACCTTCCTAGGTTCATATTTGATCGCTGTGACATTATTGTTTCTCACACCAATAAAGACTCCTGTGTCAGTCGCTAAGACATTCATCCTTCGCTGAGACCTTTCGGCAAGATCACAACTCTTGCCAAGACCTTTGCTTTCGGCGAGACTACCGGTGGTCACCAAGACTTCTCGATGAAGCCTTTCTTTCTTGGCAAGCCTAGATCTCTGTTCGGGGAGACTTCATGTTGTTGGTAAGAGGTTATGCCAATGGGACTTCATATCGGCGAAACATTGCGCAGTCGGCGAGACCTCTGGCTGAATTCAAAATCTATCACTCGTCGGCAAGACTCTGTAGCTTCGTTGAGACCTCATATCGAAAAACTTTGATAGTCTGGCTGAGGTGTTTGATTGGACCCCGAAAGTTGGTGAGGCATGAAGGATTCGCCAGGACCTTACCTCGACTACCCTTTGGTCATATCGATATATTTTTTGCATCGTCGTTTGGAAAGGCATGCCCCACTCGGCGTGACCTCTTTCCAAATGAAATTTGTTTGGCTGAAGTAAAACCTTTTGCACCAGTTGGTTCAGAGTTTTTCCTTATATGCAGATTTTCGTCGAGTCCAGATTTCTCTGAAATCCGCCGTCTCTCTGATTTTCTGAAATCCCTCTTTGGGTCGTTCTTTGTAGAAATCCGTCCCTCATGGGTTTCCCCAGAATCTGGTGAAATATAAAGGAACGTGAGATAATTGGATTTGCTTATGATTTGTGATACATTTAATGATTATTTCATATCATATTTGGATCTCCCATGTGGTTTATTGATGAATAATGATCAAGTTTAATGGTTAAGTAGGTGTTTCCTGGTTATTCTGTTGGAATCTGATCGGTCTGGAATTTCCCAAAATTCCTCTTTAGCTCATATTCCGCGGATGGCCTTGAAACCCAAAATTTGTTGTCGTCATCTCATATGAAATTTAATAACACTCTGGCTATATGAGATTCATTCTAACGATGTATTGATGAATTAACCTTGCTTTCCTATGGTTTTTACTATGATTTCTATGCTGAGTGCAAGACTGGATCTAGCAGAGCAGTAGCTGGGTCCTCAATGTCTGATGCAGAGAGAATTAAAATGGACATTAAGAGCAGGATCCCTGAGAGCGAGTCACTGCAGATTAGGAAGAGGGTGTTGAAGAAGATTCATAAACAAAGGAGGCAGAATGATGATACCCTAGCTGGTGTTTACAATGGATCCATTGTCTTCTTTGAAATTATGACAGGAAGAAGGAAGATCGCGCCCAAGCACTTGAGCCTAGAGTAGTTGAGGAAGTGGTGGCATGATGTTTACACACCACTTGGATGATGCAGCCACCTACCTTGCAGTTATTGATAAGTACCTAACGTATAAGGTGGATTGGGATAAGTCAGTCAAACAATCAAGGGACGTGATTGCATCTATCAAAAGACGACTTAGGGTTCTGCCAGTACCACCTATGGTTGGCTTGGATGGGACGCTTTTGAAGGTTCATGAAGGGCCGAATTGGATCAGAGAAGGTCAGGGCAATTAATGCCCAACTATTTTGGGATTTGTGTTTCCCATTATCGTGCCCTACCTTGGTCTCGGCTGCATTGCGAATCCCAGGCCGACCTGGATGTTGTTCGCGCATTTAATGCATTCCTTCATTCCATTTTGACTTTCTCTTGGTTGGTTGGTGGTGCCCAATTATTGTTGCAAGCTCTTGCTTGGCCGACAGGTTTTCTGGGGGATTCTATATATTGGTAATTTCGCCTCATTTGTAAAGGGTTGAAAAGTTAGATGGTTAGATAGTGAAGAAGTCAGAAGATAGTTAGAAGTAGAGTAAGTTAGCAAGTAGTTTTCTCCCAAGAAAATATTGTAACAGAAAGCTAGAATTGTTGCTACAGTGGATAATTTCGAATACAAGTAATGATATTGTGATTTGGTGTCATACTGGTATTCTTTTGTCTTGCATGTTTCTCGTTCTTCCATCTTTAAAATTTCTTTGAGGAGGTTAATATTTAGATTAGATTTGATTTAATAATGTCTGCAATTTGATACTTGAATGTTGCAGCAACCCCTCAATCCATACTTTTCACAACCAACTGATTGTTAGTTGCTTTGCAAAGTTAGCCTGGACTTTTCATACTTCTTGTGCCTAAGTTTGATTATGAGGGTTTATTCATTTTGATTGCAATAGGGTTGTTTGAGTGAATGCTCGTGATTTGAATATCTTTAACACCTTAGAAGATTGCACTATTTCTATAAGATTGCAAATTTATCTGGGTCAAGTAGAAATCAATTTTGAGGGATTGATCCATTTTGGGTACTGGTCATTTTCATTGTTAATCTTAGATTTAGTATTAGATTTAGAAATCTCTTTAAAACCCTTATCTTTTTCTATTTCTTTGATTATTGGGTTAAATCTAGGATTGAGGTATCATCAGATTGTTAGATCTGATAAAATCGATTGAGTAGTTTGCTTGTAGTAAGGCCCCATTGTGATTACCAACATTTTCACATTTTATCACTGAGTTGTTTATGCATTGTCAAGACCTGACATTAGAGACCTTGGGGTTATCTCTTGAGGCTTGCTGATAGAGATTTACCTTTCAAGAGAGATAGGATATTGCATCTTGTCTGTGTTGTTGTTGTGCAGAAAACACCATCAACAAAACCTTTTCTTATTTAGAGAGAATGAATGTAATGAAAGACACCTTCAAAATTTACCACAACTATTACTTAGAGTAAAAGTTATGTTTCAATTTCCTCATATGATGGAAAAAGACATATAAAAAATCATTGTAGGTTGGAAAACGCACTAGGTTATGATTGATTGCATTTTGCTTGTTCTAAGCTCAATCATGGAGAGCTCGGGAAGGATTTGCAAGTGGGGGATATATAGAACTAACCAAATTGACCTAAGGGGTGACTAACAAATTGGGTTGTTACGAGAAGAGGGTTTTACAACTTTATGTGGGTTGTAGGTTTAATAACACCTAGTGTTTTCCAACCTACAATTTTACATATCATTATGAATGTAATCAAAACCTTCTATTATTTACACAATAATAATGCAATGAAAGTTACCTTAAAAATGTATCACAACTACTAGTTAGAGTGAAAATTACATTTCAATTTCTTCATATGATTGAAAAATAAATGCACAAAGTAATGGCAAGTTAGAAAAAATAGTGGGTTGTAATTTATTTCATTGTTCTTGTTCAAAGCTCAATGGTGGCATGCTCAAGGAGGAGTTACCAATGGGGGATACATGAAACTAAGAAAAATGACTTGAGGGGTGACTAACCAACCGGAGTGTTATGTGTAGAGGGTTTTATGTCACTATGTGGGTTGCAGGTTTTATAACACCTGGTGTTTTCCAACCTCCAATTTTAAAAAACAATATTAATGTAATTAAGATCTTTTGTTATTTACACAACATAAGTGTAAAGAAAGGTACCTTAAAAATTTACCATTAATGTAGTTTAAACTTTTATAAGCTGTGTAACAACACCTTTGACTTTCAATATATCAAAATGCTTTCCAAGATCATTATAGGTAAATTGAACATTTCTTAATTGATCCTTGAGGTGCCTGATATCAGCCTTCAACTTTTGAGCTACCTTAGATTCTTGCAAACACTCTTTCTCTAATGTCTCCATGCACCATTATTCATAAGAAACACCTTTTATTGTTGTCTTTATTTTCTCAACTTCATGTCTTTTAGATTGTAGCTCTCTCTCAACAACATTAACCTCCTTTTTCTTTTGATGATAAAATATTCTTATATTTTATTTCCTTTTGTAAGTGGTTAATTTTAGTATTCTATTGTTTTGCTCCAGTTTCAACACTTCCAACTATTTCTTTTCCATCTACAAGTTGATCATCAACACATTTTTCCTCATCTCCACTGCTCTAGACTGAGACATAGGTATAGAGAGAGAGGGAGGGGTAGGTGGAGAGAGGTTGTATGTGTGTAAGGGAGAGAGGGAGGGAGAGAGAGGGGGAAGGAGGGAGATAGGAAGTGGTAGGGTGGGAGGGATAGAGGGAGGGAGAGAAAGAGGGAAGGAGGAGATAGGGAGTGGTAGGGAGGGAGAGGAGGGAAGGAGGGAGATATGGAGTGGTAGGCTGGAGGAGATAGGTATAGAGAGAGTTGTGGAGGGAGGGAGGGAGCCTGGGAGAGAGGGGTAGGTGGAGAGTGATTGTGTGTGTGTGTGTGGGGGGGAGAGGAGGGAGAGAGAGATGGATGGAGGGAGATATAGGGTGGGATACAATACTTCCTCATGATGTACCTATCTTAAATTTTAACAAAAAATACCCACTTACTAGTACCTTGTGTTCTTTCTATAATTATGAAATTTTATATGGATTTGGATATTTTAACCTTTTCAATTTTAACTTATCAACCATATCTTTTAGCACTAAAATATCTTTATTATCATTGTTTATGTTGAATATATAGAACTTATATTTAGTCTTGTATCTATTTCTCAAGAGACTTCTCCTTTGTACTAGTTCTTTATTGATACCATCAGTATTTAACAAAACTATTTTCATAATCAATGACTCACCTCTCTCTAATTTATTTATTTGGATTTATCATCTTCTTGACTCTTCATAAGCATTTTAACTAGTGTACAACCTTTAGGTCATCTACCAATACTCTATATTTTTAGAAACATTCAAATACTCTATGTCCTATTCCACATCCAAAATAAGATTTGTCATTTGAGTTACAAAATTATGATAAATTTGGTAAATTGAGTAACAAAAATGACAATTAGGGCCAATAAAAATTAATAATTTTTTTTTTTTTAAAAAAAAGTATTTCCAAGATCAAAAAATTCAATATCATCTAAAGAGAGGTAGGGTAGGTGAGTTAGGTATAGAGAGAGTTTGGGAGAGAGGTTTTTTGTGTGTGTACATAAAATAAGACTTCTGACTTGGTTGATTTAGTTGCTTAGGAACCCATTGCTTGCAAGTGGGTGTCAAGAATAAATTTAAAGTAGTAAAAACATTAGAAAGGTACAAGGATAGTTGGTGAAATGGTTTATTGTAAGATAGAAGGAATATTGTTTATTGAGAGATATTTTTTCTTGTATCTGTGTTGAACTTCATTATGATGTTGTTGTCTATAGCTACATCTTTTTATTTTGGAGTGGACAGTGTGTTTTCCAACATTGCAAACAATGTGAGCATTTTTTTGTTTCAATCGTATGAAGAAAGTTAAATGTCATTTTAAATGTACCAAAGAGTTGTTCTAAAATTTGAATGTGGACTTCATTACATTCTTAGTGCATATGAAACAAAAACATTTTCATAAGGAAATAAATGACAAGGGACAATCTGTATTCCAACACTACAAATAATATATGAGCATATTTTTATTCCAATCATTCGAAGAAAGTGAAATGTCATTTTAATTGTACCAAAGAGTTATTCTAAAATTTTAAGTTGGACTTCATTATATTCTTGGTGTGTATCAAACAAAAACTTTTCATAAGGAAATAACTGGCAGGGGACAATGTGTTTTCCAACACTACAAATAATGTGAGCATTTTTTGTTCCAATCATATGAAGAAAGTGAAATGCCATTTTTAATCTACCAAAAATTTGTTCTAAAATTTTAAGGTGGACTTCATTACATTCTTGGGGTATGTGCAGGATCATCATGGAAAAAACAGGCCCTTAAGTGGAAATGAAAATTCAAAAAAATCAGAGTTAGGCAACTTGATGTAAATTTTTTAATAAATTATCTATATTATTTCAAAAATATGTAAGAATAGAAACTGTAGAAAATTGAATATAGTTTCTAAACTACTAGGTTTATTTAAAAAAACAAAATCTATTTGGTGAAAATTTGAAATTTCAATGCGATTAGTACTTAAATTTCAGGAAAAAAAAAGAAGAAGTAGGTGTTTGTCTAACCACCTAACCATAATAAAATGATAATATTTTTTATAAAATTTTAGATGTAAATAGAGGACTCATGTAGGATGTGACACATATTTTTTTTGTAATTTTTTTCCAAGTAAATAATTAATTATGAATTTTTATTACAACTTTTAAAATATAAAAACTTCGTATGTCGACCACCTTAACTTGGTCAAACTTCATGAAATTCATTTTTTTTTTTCCTATAGTATGTGAAGCATAGAATGTGACATATGTTTCATATTCAAAAATATGATACTTGTTTGAAAGTTATAGATGTTTTACAATCAACCTATCAATCAAATTTAGTCATAATTCTAATAGAAAATGAATAATAATAATTTATTAAATTCAAAATAAAGCATAATTTATATTCGAAAATATGAGAATCTCCTCTACAAACCCTTTTCGTTTCATCAATTTTGGCTAAAAAAAGTCGTCAGCCACATGGGCGAAGTCTAGAAAAACAAGGTAAGTTAAACACGCTTTTTGTGTTGACTTCTTAGGATTGGAATCTCCTAGACAATAAATTTTTTGTGATAAATATCAGATATCTGATTCAAATCGGATATCCGATATGAATCCGATATCCGATTTGGTTTATATATCATTTTTAAAAATGTTAAGACTTTATAATATATGATTTAGAATATACAATATATCTCATTTATAGTTTATAGTTTATTTTAATATATATAGTTTAGAATATATGATTTGGTTTATATATGATTTTTAAATATTTTATAGTTTATTTTAATATATCTAGTTTAGAATATACAATACTCGTTTTATAATTTAATATATAATCTACTTACAAAACTATATAATATATAATATATTATATTATGTCTAATATATTTTAAATATTATTTCTATATTTTTAGTTAATATATATTACTAATA
>VDFB02020149.1:0-29829 GCA_007258455.2 Sequoia sempervirens
AAAAAATGAAAAATAAAAATAGGGAAAGGAAATGCATACCTCTTTGGTGGATTTGCACTCCCAACAACACTATTTCAACCTCCTCTCCTCTTTTAAGCTTCTGCTTCTTCTCCTTCAATGGCTGCAACTTCTTTTGCTCTCAAACCTTTGGCTGCTCAAACAAACAAAATGCATAAAATGAAGTTAGAGAGGCCCTTTTTTCTTCATAAAGGAGTCAAAATTAATGGGGCCCACACATGCCACATAAGTAGGGGCATTCTTTTTTTTTTTTTTTCATTTTAAAAGCTCTAAAGATGTAGGGGATGGCCAGCCGTCCCTGGGACGGTCGAGGGATGGCTTAGCCATCCCCTAGTCATCCCCGAGACCGGTAAGGCGTCCCCCTGTTTTAGGGACATTTCCTAAAAATTTGCAAAAAAAAGGGACGGTCGCCTATGGTCCCCATGCCGTCACTCGATACCTGGGACGTCCCGGGGACAGGCACAAGGCATTTTGGGAGGGGGGACGCGTCCCCGGGTTTCCTTGCTTATATATTGATAAACTAGAAGAATGGTTAAATATGCAAGGAGGAGATGGTGTTCTTTTGGTTGAGCATGTTGTGAGGCTTCTTTTGTACGTTCATGATCTAATTTTGTAATTGCAAGGAGATTGGTATGAAAAGTAACACCAATAAGACCAAGATCATGGTCTTTTGCAACCGAAAGAGAAATATCCATTGAACTTTTATTTTGAAAGGGTAATTGTAGAAGAAGTCACAATGCAAGTATTTTGGGATAGACTTCAACAAGAAGCATAGCTGGGGAAACTTGTAAAAGTAAGAAAACTTTGGGAGGTTGGAGAGCACTTTTTGCATAGAAAAATGGAAGTAGAGATGCTAAGATAAGGGATTGGAAAATTATTTGGATTCTATTCAGGCTATTAGTATTTTTGTGGTGCTTTATGGGTGTGAATTGTGGGCTAGCAACACTTAGAAATGAAATGGAGACAAATAGAGAGCATTCAAGAACATTCGCTCACAAACAAATTCATAATAAAAGCAATGGTTCCTTATAGGGTTCTTGTAGAAATGGGTACTTTCTCTATTGAGACAATAGCCATGGTTTTTTTCTCAAGATATCTGAAAAAAATTGAGCAAATGGAGGCGTGTTGCAAGGTGTGCTCCCTTGGTCTCCTTGTGTTGTGCAGTGCAACACTTGGGTTCGTGTCATGGCTTAACCACTTGTTGTGGATTCATTAACTCTGGCGCTTGTATCGAGCATTAACAGGTCAATCTTTTGGTGCAACGACAACTATCTGTGCAACAATTGGTATCAGAGCGTGGGTCACAGGCTTGTACCCCTCGCTTGCGCTAGGGGGGGTTATTGCAAGGTGTGCACCCTTGGTCTCCTTGTGCTGTGCAGCGCAACGCTCGGGTTTGTGACATGGCTTAACCACCTCCCGTGGATTCATTAACTCAGGTAGTTGTACCGGGCATTAAAAGTCAATCTTTTGGTGCAATGACAACCGTTTGTGCAACACTAAGGTTGTCACCAAAGAAGTTTGAATGAGTAAAATAAGACTTAAATGAAATAAAACATGAAATTGATTAACAAACAAAATATCAACTTGAATACATGTCTAAAAATAACAAAGATATAAAGACATTTGCTATGGATTAATTCTGTAAGTCTATGTGGAAAAAGATGTCAAGTAGAAAGAGGAATTATTATCTTGATGAATTTAACCCTGCATATTATCATCTCACCAAAACGACCATATAGGGGCCAAGATCACTTAGAGAGAAAACATGCTCATGCCCCAATTGAGGATTAGCTCACATCATCTTGAGTGTGAATGAAGTAGATGAAATAGGCCAAAAGAAGAATGGGAGGAAACGGTATGTTTTTGTTGAACCACTGGAGCAATTGAGTTAGAGAAATATTTTATTTTAGCATGTGAAGGTTATAGTGATATTTGGGCCAAATATGCAGCTATTTTAGCATGGGTTTCTTTACAGGATCTATTCAAAAAGGAAAAGGTGGAGAAATAGGGGAATTCATCATCAAAATAGATAGTAGAAGTTCAGCAATGCAGAAATCTAAAATGACTGACTCAGCTGTCCCTTAGGCTGTCTTTGGCCTTGTGGACATTAAAAGCCTTTTATTCTATTTGATAGGAAGCAAAGATGTATATTAATACTGATAGTGCTCAAGTTTTGATAATATCCTTCACATGCTGTATGGGCATGATTGTTTTTATATCAATAATAATCAAGGGTGAGCACTTTTGGTTTGTCTAGACCCAAGATGATGGTAACCAGTTTTATAGGTGTGCAATGTAATATAAATGTCATAAATAGTGTGGAAGTTTCATGCATGATATTCCTGTATTCCACCATGATATTCCTTGCGTTGTATGATATTGTTGTTATATATTTTGTGCAGTGGGTGTATGAAATGTTGGCTGATGTATTGTCTTGACATAATTCTATATGGTGCTCTAAACTCTTGGCTTGTATATAGCAAGATATATTGATTTGTTCCCATTTTGGGCAAAATATAATGATTTTTTTAGGTTGAATAGAATTTATGAGATATATGTCATCTGTGCAGAGTGTCAATCAACAGGATCTATCTAATGGATGGCCAAAAGTAAGCGAATCTAGTAGGAATAGTGGAGAAAATTCTAATGGAAAAGACCAACCAGGTTCTGCACATAGTGTTTCTAATGTGTCCATTACAGAAGCACAGCGCTGCATGTCTCTATACTTTGCTCTCTGCACAAAGGTTTTGAATTTTCTTCTTTCTCTGAAGTAAGAGTTGGCTAGGTTAGATGAAGCATAGTTGTAGATGTTTTATAACATGTTTTCTATATGGGTTATAAATATTGAATGGAGTTTTTATGTAATTTTAGAATTATCATTAATGTTGGTATGCATTTTGTATCATCAGAAGCCTGCTCTTCTTCAGAAAGTTTTCAGTATGTATAAAAATGCGCCGAAGGCTGTAAAACAGGTCACTTTTTTCTTTTTTCCTTATTTAATCATAATGTCTTTTAGGCTTACTGGTAGTTGTTTTCTGGGTTGCTGAAGCAATATATGATGCAGGCAGTTCAACGTCACATTCCTCTTCTAATACGCACCATAGTATTACCAGGACCATCATCAGAATTACTTCGAATTATATCTAATCCTCCTGCAGGGAGTGAGAGCCTTCTTATGCAGGTTTGTTTCACTGGCTTGCATGGTCCCCTATGTTTAATTTTATGAAGTGTATGATTATTTTCTTTACTGTCTTTTTTGCCATCGTTAACTGAAGCAAGGAACATCCAGCAATATACATTAATTCAAAAATATTTTCTTTCTAGCAGGTATTGCAGATATTAACAGATGGGACCACTCCTTCACCTGATTTGATTGCAACAGTGAAGACATTACATGAGACCAAGTTGAAGGTAGTCTACATTGAATGCATCATGTTTTAAGTATGGGAAACGGATAGCGCTATTGTTAATATCCATTCTGTCTATTAACTTTTCTATTATTTTTTTAATTCTTTTTGGTGTTGCAGGATGCAGGAGTTCTGATTCCAATATTGTCATCATTGGCAAAAGATGAGGTTATTTCCCGAGCCGTTTGATCATTGCATTTGTACCCTCAGAAGTTTCATTTGTGTTTTATCTTTTTTCCTTCCTAACAAATGTGCTTGAAATGCTTTTGAATTGCAAGTGAGATTGTACTTTTTCTATTGCTGTAAACATTGATTTCTGATGTATGGCAAATTCACATCACCTCGTGTACCAAGTGTCTAGGGATATTATAAATAAACACTGCAATTTGGATTGTTAATTCTTTATCTAATGATTGTTGCTATTGAAAGGTGGAAGATAAGTCATAACTAAGGAAAGGATTAGAACTACAATTAAGGGTTCCAATAGCAACAATCATTAGATAAAGAATTAACAAATTCCAGAAATTGGAACCCTTTAAAATATACTACTGTTTCTGTCATCCCAAAAAGGAGTTCTGTTTTCTCCATTCATTCAATGCTTAATGTGTAAGCATTTACATGTTTCATTTAAATTCTATGCTGCACAGAGTTTTGGGGATAGGGACGGCGGGACGTGTTTCTGGTACGGGGGTACTTTTGGGCCATTTTTTAGGGGACGGTTGTTAAAAAAATAGGGAAATTTTGAAAAATATAGAGAATTTTCAAATATTCATATCATAACATTGATAAAGCATTCATCATAGGCATTGTAGAAGATTAATACATAACATTAGACTTGAATTGAGATTTCACATGAGAATGTACAAACAAATTAAAGGAATTCAAATCTTTCATTGTGAATGTACATACATATTTTATAAGAATCATAAAAAAGTGCCCAAAGGCTCTAAGTTTCAACTATAAAATGACAAAAACATAGAAAATATATGACTCCAAGTTAAATGGGCCTTTTGCATAGGTTTTGAGGACTTCAGAAGGACATTCAAATGGCTTTGAAGTTGTTGGCCCTGCTACACTCCCACTGCCTGAAGAACCCCCAGTGGCTGCCATACTTCTATGGGTTCTACTTCTAGGTCTACTTCTTTCATGCATTTGAACCTCAACCTCCTCACTATCATTACTAGTAATCTCACTGCTGCTCATGATTTTTTTTGGTTAAGAATTGAAAAGAGAGTTGCAAGTTCAAATAAAAGAAAAAATTAACTCACAATGCCCTTTCTATGTGGTAAATTTTTTTGAAAACTTCTTGAAAAAATGGAAAATAATTTGAAAAACAAATGTGAAATGAAGAACTTACCTCTAATGGAATAGATTTGATGCCCTAGTCTCCCTTTTCAACTGTTGTTCTCTCCTCTTTCACTTGATGCTCTTCACCTCAAGTTTGCAAATGTCAAAATGAGAATGTTTTTTTTCTTTTTGTTGTTTTGATAAGTCAAGTAGGTTTGGGTTTTGTTTAAAGGGGTGGGGGGGTCCTTGTGGGCCCATCCATCCCCTTTTTTGCAATTTAAAAATGTGTTTTCTTACAAAACAATAAAGTAAGATGTTGCTGGGCCATAGTGGATGACTAGCAGACCTGGGATGGTTAGGGTAGTTATAGAAGTCTCGTAATCGTCTCGGGGACTGCTAGCCGTCCCCTGCCTTTTTTGGGGCATTTACTAAATTTTGCAAAGAAAGGGGATGGGTAGGGGACGTTTCCTGGTCGTCCCCTCGTCCTTGTACCATTTCCAATACAAGAACGAGGGTACAAAACCAGGGGACACGTCCCCCTAGAGCATAGTTTAAATTCCATCGTTATGTATGTTGTATGTAAGTTGGTATCAAATTCTCTATTTTCTGATCTATATGGTTATCAAAAGCTAATAATTGCCTTTATGGATGTTCTTGGAGTGACAATAATTTATTGAAGGGAAAATAATTGAATATAGAACTTTAGATGTATGGAAAACTTTACCACTTGCATTTTGGTGGCAGCACAAGGAATGAATCTCCAATTAATCAAATATGCTAACCAATTTTTTCGATGAAGTAACACAACATAACCAGCACTTAACCAACTTGATTAGCGTTAGCTCCAAATAGAAAACCAAACTTGAAAAGAACTCACACCAAGAATGCACACTCAATCCCAATGAGGAATAGGTGTTGTCATATGGTGGAGGAGCTAAATGAAAAATACTTGAAAGAAACTACTCAACGTCAAGAATGTGCACTCAAGATCCCACTGAGGGCGAGGTGCTAACATATGACGGAGTGTTGAATTGAAACTAGAAATGAATAGGCGGATAACCAGCCATGAAGAGCATTTCCACACTACCACCAAACAGTGGGGGGAAAAGATTACAATTAAAACAATTTGTCTGCTGCGGCGGGCATCCACAGAGTTGTGAGGATTCACCACTTGAGAGTGGGTACAAGAGTAATACAAATCCAATTATCCACACTGGCGGTAAACCATCCAGGGGTACTAATGTGAAATTAAAGAAAGAATTGCAGCAATAAAGGACTGGAACAGTACTACTGTTTACAGTCTTACAATATGGAAAAAGAGCTGCAAATTACATGAAAATTACAATAGATTCAATGTACCATGATACTGGATGATTCCATGTTAGACATCAACAATAAATGATGAAGAAAGGACTGAAGATTCAAACTTAAACAAGTCTGATGTAAAATAACAATTCTGGAAATTCTGATCAGCAACTGTGAAATTCAAAGAAATATTCACAACTCACTCAAAATACCTCCGTTTTGTGTGAAACGAAAACCAATGAGCTGCTGGAAGATAGGCGCCCAACATTAGATGAAGAAACAGCAACAAAAACTTGTAATTTAATTCTTACACGAATCCCAATGCAGCAAGAATGGTACGGCCTTCATGAGGGGCGATTTTGACAAGTAAAAATCAACAACTCAAAATTAAAATCTGAAACTCTCCAAAGATGGTCGCCTTGGGTGTAGGAATGGATTGGAAAAGTACCCACAAGCAAATTAAATTCACACAAAAAGCTGTATGCAAAAACCACTTTCAGCTGTGACTGCATCAGCAACTTCAAAACTGGAAATATCATTAAAAACTTCAACTGTTGAGCTCAATCTGCTAGTCTGGATGAGAAGCAGCAATGAAAACCAACTAGGTGTTGTATTTCAAACACGGAAATTGGATTGAAACTAGGAGGTAAGCATCCCTCGAAGTAAAAACCAAGTTGTCATTTTGACAGCATAACATTAACATAAATTCATAGATAATCAGCTCTTCAAACAGCAAATATATAGCTTTTGTTGGCAAATGAAGCAACAAGAACTCTTCAAATTCCAAGAAGTTGAATCACTTCAACTTCCAAAAGGACGCACCTTTTTGCCTTTTACTTTTGGAAATAATAAAATATCATTCAACTTCCCTTTAGGCATCCAATTCCAAGTTGCAACAATAAAGCATTTATTAAATCATTAAATGCTCAATTCGACCCCTTTATGTCCCCTCTTTAAAAACAACTTGAAGTCATCAAGCTTAGGCATGGGGTACAACTTCAAAACATGAAAATTGACTAAGTCCGAAACTCACCCAAGGAGAAAACCAAACCCAAAGCCAAACTGAGACTAATGGATAACAAGATGACTTGAGTTGAACTGCTGATGATGCCACTGCCAAAATTAGACTTACTAAAAATAGCCACGCCAAAAATAGTAAGTTTACCTCAAAACCAACAGAAGCAAAACCGAAATGACAATAATGAAAGTACAACCGAATCCATCGCTAAAATTAGTATTTACTAAAATACCTAAAATGCCACAAACCTCCAAGCAAGGAAACCCTAATTTCACTTTTGATCAACCTACGGATTTCGGGAAATAGGCTATCACCAAAGAAGAGCGTATGGCCAAATGGGGACATTACACCAAGAACCCAAAGAACCCTTTTATTGACACATATATGTAGAAGCCCCTAAACACGATAAGATATAATGATGGTATATGTTGTCTTGATGACTAAAAGGCCTTTTTTGTGATTCTCTTTGTTATCAGGTTCGCTAGGAATCTTGGACGAACTTGGATTGGGCTGAATCTAGTTTGGGTCTACCCCCTGCCTAGCCATTTGGTCTAGCCTGTTACCCTAGAAAACTTGGATGGATCCCCCCACAAAGAAAAGAGTTTAATTCAAAAGCAGATTTGAAAAAGCATCATAGTAAAAAGACAAACCTAACCCACCCTAAAAAGTGACTTTTAAGCCACTTACAATACACACAAAATAATCATAAATACATTCCATTCTCCTATTCCTTGCTCAGCCACAACTTCATTTCTACTCATTGCTTAGGGATTTATAATTGTTTTTTAATTTTTTGCTTTTTTTTTTAACAATGGTAGCCTAGGGTTACATTTTTCGCTTTTCCTAATTTCTAACAAGTAATCACAGTTGCTAGGAGACACATGGGTACCAATATGGGGACGAGGATGGGGTCACCAATCAATATGCGGTACATGAATAAATGAATAAGGAAACACGTGGGTACCAATATGGGGACGAGGATGGGGACACCAATCAATATACGGTACATGAATAGATGAATAAGGAGTTAGCTATATTATATATAAATATAATTGCTAGTAATTGTGGGGACGGGGATGGGGACATGATCCATTTTCATGTAATAGAGTTTCTTGTCAACTATGCAAGAAATGGTAATCTAGGGTTTTTTTAATTGATTTGTTAATTATTTTCTGATATTTGTTTATTTTAAAATGTGTAGATACATTGTAGTCTACAATGGATGGGAGTTATAGCTTAGAGTGCCAAAGTTTGGGTACAACTTTCAAATTTGACCAATTTTCACCACTTTGGCAACATGTCAATGATTGAGTAGCTTGTTTGGAGGTGGGGATTACCTTAGGCACTATAATGAGTGCCAAAATGAGTATATAAGTTCTTATAGCTATTGAAAGCCCACTTGTTTGCAATTGCTAACCAAGGAATTTGTGCTTGTGGTGAGTTGACCAAAACAAGGTTGCCAATAGGACAAATTCTTGCTTAAATCAAATAGCAAGAAAAAACAAATAGTCCTAATTAGAAAGGTAGATCAAAATCTCATCCTTTGACCAAGAAAGGATCCTAGAAGCCATGTATAGGGTCATTCTCGACCACTACAATAGTGGTTTCTACACATCCATTTCTTGTAACACCATCTTTTGAGAAAGATGATAGCCCCCTTATTTCTTGCAAATAACTAAGGATGCAAACCCAATTAAAAAGGGACTTAAGTTTGAGGTGAATGACAATGTAGATGAGCATATTGTGCATTTTGTTTATGCCAATGAACTTCCTAACTTCCTTTCAAACTCAGTAGTGTAAATTTTAATGATCAGATAAATGCACAGAAAATTAATTAAAATCAGACACAATAACACAGCAGATACCCTGGGAAAACCCTCCTCTTGAGGGAGAAAAACCCAGCCACAAAATAACACTTATATATTGAATCTCAATAAGGAGAGTCTCCTTTTACAATAGGCCAGTCTGAAGGCCGAATCTGAGCATCAAGAGATGATGCAACACAGCAATAAGAGAACACAGATTGCTGAAGAATAACTCAGGCTTTCAAACAACACAGAACTGCCTTGATGAATTCGCACTTAGACTATGATAGATACAATGGAACTTAACTTGATGATCTACAAGGAGAATACCATTGAACATATATACAACATAGATAGAATGACGTGTCTCTTCCCAAACAGGTCGGCCACAAGAAAGAGTCCATCCAAAAGAGAGAACACGTCTTTTAGAAAGTCGCGCCCTTGAGAGGAAGGAAGTCGGCCTTAATAAATTGTATCTCTTCATTCATTCGTGACTCTTTGTTAAAGGTAGTTAATGATGTCTTTTCATAACATATGTTGGCTTTAACAAATAAGGATGACTCTTCAAAAATCGTGCCTCTTGAACACTCAATAAATTAAATAGACAAAGGCTACTAATTTAATTTATCATAACAAAGGAGATTGCTGGAAGAATGCTACAGATGCTGCTTAAATAACATCAACACTCCCTCTCAGCTAAGGAGTATACTTCTAGCTGCACAAGACATATCACCTCAACGTGATGTCCATCACATTGGCTACAACCAGATGTGAAAAGAAGAATATCACCTCAACGTGATATTAGATATCGCCTCAACATGATATCAACCATAATGGCTACAACCAAACTATGGTAAGTACAAGTGTTCATCACTTGCGTGATGTTGTCACCTCAACGTGACTTTCACCATGACTCTCTCAGAGGGTGAAACACAAGTACAACATATGTCATGGTGTCACACACATGACATCCACCATGACTCAGCTCAGAGGGTGGAAACAAGGGCTTTCACCTCAAATCTCAAAGAGAAATGCATTAACAAGGGCTTGCACCTCAAATTCCTCCGTCTCAGAGGAAAATGCATTAACAAGGGATTTCACCTTGAACTTCTCTCACAGAGAAGAACTCATTAAACAGGCTCACTGATACTGAGACTCTTTCTCAATCAAGGTGGATTCTCCACCATACCAAGCTTATCTCGAAAGTACACAACTTTATCCTGGCGAGGCTTGGTGAGAATATCTGTTTGCTCATCGATCTTTGATGTACCTCAATGCATACCTTCCAGCGCACCATATCTCTCATGTAGTGGTACTTGATCTCGCGTGCTTGGTTCTCGGCACGAAACACGGGATTGAAGAAAGCCACACACTCGATTATCACAATGAATTATAGTAGGCTCCATTGATTGTCCAAACAATCGCGAAGGAGCTTATGAAATATCTTGCTTCTCGAGTTGCCATACAAGCTGCAATGTACTCTACCTCTACTGTACTCAATGCTACAGATGACTGCTTCCTGCTGCACCAGGAAATCATAGCGGAACCCAAATTGAAGCAACAACCAGAGGTGCTCTTTCGATCTGTGACACAACCTGCCCAATCAGAATCAGTAAAACCATGTAACTCCAAGTCTGCATCTGAAGAATACCTCAACCCATATCCAACTGTGCCAAGCAAGTATCTCAGGATATGTTTATCTGCAACAAGATGTATCTGTCTCGGATCACACATAAACTAGCTAAGTGCACTTACTGCATAGCAAATATCAGGTCTAGTGTTAACTAGATACATCAATGATCCAATTAGTTGTCTGTACAATGTAGGATCCACCAAGTCTGAATTAGTTGCAGCCTCCTTCAACTTAAGTAAGTTGGTCTCCATAGGTGTGGACATTGGATTTGCAATCCATCATGCCAAATCTCTTAAGTATATCAATGTGTTGTTTATTGAACTTGTTTTAGGTATTACAATGGCAACCGATTTGTCATGTCCCCCTTTTCGATAGCCACCTTGAGGTGTGTTTAGCCTTTATTTATTCCCGAAGGCTAAATAGGAGAAATAAGGGAGTAAGTATTAAATTAATTATTTATAAAGTTATTTCAATAAATTAAAATCATAAAGTAACTTTATATTTAATTAATTTAATAAAGTGACTTGAAATAAAATATCATAATATCATTTAAGGGAATAAAATATTATTTTATTCTAGAAGCTTTTTGGAGGTGAAAGTAATTCTTTATAAGGAGCTGATTGCAAGCCATAATGATCATGTCTTGGATTATTTCTATTTCTCATACCTGCGTGGTATAAGCTGAGGCTTGCATTGCTCGAGGGTTTGAAGACTCTAGAGTACCAAGTTCGGTCGTGAAAGATCAAGCCTAGCTGGAGTTGTTGAAGAATCCATCCAGGGTTTCTACATTGTACTTCATTGAAGAGAGTACCAGGTTCGGTTGTGAAAGATCAACTCTAACTGGAGATTGTGGAGGAATCCATCTAGGGTTTTTACATGTGCTTCATTGGAGAATTTCACAGGTGCAATAGCTGATGTATTATTGCCCTAGCTGATTTGGTGTGATAGCTGGTTTATTATCACATCTTTATCATTGCAGTAGCTGGATTATTGTTGCAATCATATTTGGGAGAAATCTACTTGCAGCAGCTGAGGTATTGTTGTAAGTATCACTTCATTGGAGGAAGATTATTTGCTGACTTGATTGTATCAAAATTTAATGGTCATTGAGACCAAATTTTGGAGGAAAGAGATATTCGATTCCTTGAGAAAATCCATTGCAGATTTTGTAGAAACATTCTCAGATTACTGAATTTTGCATTTGAAGAAAAATAACATCAGATTTTAGAAGATCATTGGCACTGTGCTAAAGTCCAATTTTGAAGTGAAAATCTGAGATTTCATTGCAGCCATTGAAGATTCAATTTGAGAAGGAAATTCGAATTTATCTTGGAGAAGTTCGATTCTGAGTTTTGCAGAATCTTGTGAATGTATTGACAGCTTGATGATTGAAGGGCGATTTCAGACTTGAAAGAGAAGTATGATCTCAGCTTTGCTTGTGAAGGGAAATTCATGGATTTTGAAGAAGAGCTGGTGCCATCATTGCTGGTTCGATTTAACAGTTGAAGGCAAATAAAAATCCAGAATTGCTTGAGGAAGGAGCACTGGCCATAAAGAAGATAAGGCGCCTCATTTTCAGATTCCACAAGAACATTTGGAAGGCAGATCGAATCATTTTGTGCAGCAACAGTCAAAGCGCCACCAGGTTCCATCGACTCTTTGGTATTTCGAATATTGTAATCATTATCATTGTCGCTCCAATAGAGTTGCATTACTATCATATCGGCATTTGTATAGTTGTCATCCTCATAAGTAGCAGTCAGCTTGAGTTTAGAAATAAGATCATAATCAAATTTAAGTTGTATTGCATTTTAATCTTCCATTGGCATCACTATCGCACCTACCTAAGGGCGAACTGCTGTAGTTGATTTCATCCAAGTTGCAATCAGATTAAAGGTTGAATGAGCAATAATAAGGAGTTTTGATAATGACTGCCAAGTGTTTGTAAAAATGCCTCCTTGCTATAGGTGAACTTTTGCATGGTAGGATGCATGGCAAATGTTTGATTAAATGTCTACTAGCTGTAAATGCATATCAGCCACCTTAGTGCATTGGTAGATCAAAGTATATCTTGCATAACACTCTCATTTCACTTAGAGACATTGTGCTTCGTTAGTTAAAGACATTATATGCATTTTATCATCATCATTTCAAGGTGAAAGACAAACTGAAATCACTTTCCAGCCAAGAACAAGCTTACAAATGAAGTGTTTGACGAAATGTCCAAGGCTTGAAAAAGTGAAAATGAAGTCAGATTTTGCTAAGGACATTACACGATTCTAGCTCTATGAGTCAACCCCGCTTCAAAATAGACCCAAACTCTCCCCTTTAGAAATATGGTGAAATGGTGCAACTTCTAGGTGATGGGGATTTTGTTTGGATTTGTGGTGAATGTAAAGTCAAATATTCAAGCTCATATAGTTGAGTGAAAGGCCATTTGTGCAAGATCCCTGCACAAGGCATAAAATTTTGTCTAGGCAAAGATGGTAATGGCATTCCAAAAGCACAAGTCTTGGCATATATTGAAGAGCAAGAAAAAGTAGATCAAGCAGCAGGCCATAAATCAAATCATCCTTTGTTAAAGAAAGTATCTCAAGGGGTGAAGCCCCCTCCATTGTCTTCTCATTTTCAGCCTACAAAGAGCCATCCATTTTTGGCCACACCTGAAGAACGACCTATGGCCTCTACACATAAGAGATCAAAGGGACCATTGTAAATGACATTTCATAACAAGTCTTGAGAGATCATTGATCAACACATAGCGAGATGTTTCTATGTGAATGGATTGGCATTCAATGTTGTTCACTCACCATATTGGCAGCAAATGGTGAAAGTAATTAACGAGGCTCTAAATGGGTACAAGGGCCTAAGTTTTGAGAAGGTGCGCAACACATTATTGGAAAAAGGGGAAATTTATAGAGGACTCCTTGAAGCCGATAAGGGATTTGTGGGTCAAAACAGGGGTTTCCATTGTTTCTGATGGATGGAAAGATGCAAAAAATTGGCCATTGATCAAAGGTATTGCAATGCCCCCTAAAGGGGCAGTGGTTTTGAGAGTAGAAGGGGAGGTGAAGGATGGTGAATTTATTGCTAACATTCTTTGTCAAGCCATTCAGGAAGTGGGCCCTCGAAATGTTGTGCAAGTTATAAAAGGCAATGCCAAAAATTGTAGAGCGGTTGGGTTATTGGTTGAGGACCATTATTCACCAACCTTATGTTACAAAAAATTGGCACCAAAATTGATTGGATTGAATAGGTGTATACTAGGCCAAAGAGATTCAGATGTTTGTCACCAATTGCCATGTCACAAGGCATATTTAGAACATTCTCAAAATTGGAGTTGCTAAAGGTAAGTTAAATAATAAGATGTTTCATTTTACTTTTTATTAAACTTTTTAATTTTAGTTTTATTTAATTTTGATTTTGAAATAGGTTGTTGAGACCCATTTTGCCTCCAACACAATTGTGTTGAGATGACTTGTGAAGGTTTGTGAAGCACTTTCTAACATAGTCATCAACCCAAATTGGTCTATATGGAGGCAATCTAGCATTACAAGGGCAACATTGTTGGAGTACGGGAAACACTGAGAGGGGAGCGGGGGGCGGGGGGCGTGAACCGTGTTTCGATAACCAAATTCAAATTCAATTGTTTTTCAAACCACAAAATTTCTATATAATCATGAAAAGTTCAATTTCAAGAATATGCTCAAATGTGACAGCCAATATCAGATCTTTAAACCACATGAAAAACTCAAAAGAGGCATAACACAAAAGAACCATAACACAGTATTTTCATGAGTGGAAAACCCTCGTAGGGATAAAAAAACACTCGAGAAAATACCTCACTGGTTTAATAAATTCCCACTGATTACAGAGCCTAACTGGCTACAATTTATTCCTCATTGGCAAAGCCTAACTGGCTACATAAAATGCCTCACTGGCTACACACCTGCCTCACTGGCAAACACTACTGCCTCACTGACAAAACACAGCCTCACTGGCATTCATGGTAGCCTCACTGGCAAATACAACCTCACTGGCCAAAGATCAAACTTGTCTCATTGACTTGATCATATACAACACATTTCTAAATCATGAATAAATCAATTACAAAGGGTTGCTCTCTTTCACTGCATAACATTTCTACATTTCAAACTAACACATTCTATGTCCTAAAGATTCATAATACTGGAATCTTTAAAACACAAAAAATGTATCAAACTCTTCACTGTTTTGCACACATTTTTACAAAACATCTCACAATTCTGCTTATAAATTCAACATGATATCTCTGTGAACGCACCAAACCAATATTCAATGACAATGTCACTTCTTATGACATTCAAATAACAACTTCCTCCATCTGTAACTGCCTCTTCAAAAAGAGTATTCAGTTCACTGTCCAACTATATTCAACATTTTCAAAATGCTCATTTCATAAAACTAGGGTTTCGAGAGAAACCTTCACATTCAAAACATAATGAACATATAATCAGAACTAAAAAACAAAGATGATACTCGATATCTCAAGTTTTTCCAGCTTGCTATCTAACCAAAGCCCGTGCTCAAACATCTGATATATATAGCAATGAAAAACCCACCGAGATTCAAAAACACCATACCTCGGTTTAGAACCTAATGTAATCGAAAACAACTAACAAATTTCAACTACACAAACCACCGTATCTTCAAACTGTCCATAGACACTGCTGTCAAAGAAATCTTGGTCAGTTTGTTGTCCTCCAAACTTCATGACATGTCATTCATTCTTCAAACTTCAAACCCTAAGCTTGCTGCCGCTAATACCAAGCTTTCAATCTTTGTTTTACCCGATATACCTTATTTTGCAACAATAAGTGAAATATTAAACATTATAATCTGCCCGATGAAGTGTCTTTTCAATGTTTGTTGTACCCAAAATAAATTTTTGGCATTTTGTATAAATTGAGCTAAATCTTGTTAAAATGTCGTCAAAAGTCCGTTTTAGGTCAAACCAAACATAGGGTCTTTGTGGGTTTTTGTCAAGGAACACATGTGCAAAATTCTAAAAAATTGGAAATTAGGGTTTTACGCCCCTATTTTCAGGGAAACCCCCGAAAATAGGACCTTCCCATAAATGATTGAAAATGATTTTGCTAGGATTAAAAGGCTTCACGATCACATTGGTCAAGTCGGAATCATCAAAAGACACGTTTTACTCTGGCGGGTCTATTTCTATTTTTCAGGAACAAAGTTAGGAGTTCCGCAGCCATTAATGGCAGATTGGCCAGTACCAGGTGCTGAAAGCTAAGCTTCAAAAGCTTCAACAAAGAAACCATGGCGAAAATGCTTGAAAAGATGTTCTGTGACGAAGGGGATTTTCAAAAATGAAAAATGTTGAAAATTGACTAAGTCTAGAGAATGCACGCCTTGCTGCCAAGAGGAGGCTATGCAGTTAAATGCCTTAGTCATTTTCCCAAACACCCATACACGATGAACGTGAGACATGAAGAAATGGTGATCTTCAACAGAGGAGATTTCTGAAACTGAAGAAGGTCGAAATTTGACTAACTCTGAAAATGCTACAAAGGAGAAATCAGTTCATGAGACAAAAAGAGCCTTTTTCAAGCAGGGGCACCCTTGATTCTTAAGGGTCAGATGCAGCCTGATGATTCATCCAAGGCAGTCATCCTCGACATTCACCTGCTAGCTTGACATCGAAACAATCAACAAGATCATCTGATAAAGTTATTGCCAGTGACTGTCAGCAGAGTAAAAAGAGGCAGTTGTCGAAGACATCAGAAATGGTTGTCGAAGGAGATTCTCAAAACCGGAAAAGGCCGAAAATTGGCTAACTCTGGAAACGCTACGAAGGGGAAATCGGTTCACGAGGAAAAACGAGCCTTTTTCATTGAGGGGCACCCTTGATTCTCAAGAGTCAGATGCAGCCTGATGAATCATCCAAGGTAGTCATCCTCGGTGTTCACCTGCTGGCTCGACAACAAAACAAAAAGCTAGATCATTTGATGAGTTGATCATAAGCAGTTGTCGACGAAGCGAAAAGAGGCAGTTGACGAAGTATCAAGAAACAGCTCTCGAAAGTGAAGATCCAAGCGAAAAAGAGCCTTTTCCAAGGAAAGGTGTCCTTTCTGGACCTCTAGATGTTGTCAGATGACTAAAGGCCTCCCAAGACAATCTTCTCAGTCTAGGTAGATCTCGACAACGCAACTGCAAGCACAGGCATCTGATGAAGCAATCAACGAATAATTAGGATCAAACTAAGGCACATTTCAGATAAAAATAACTAAGCAGAAGAGCAAAAGCGCCCTTTTCAATGAGGGGCGCCCTTGAATAAAGGGACCCTAAACTGACTTCTGAGTTTTCTAACTCCAGTCATCTTCGACGAAACGGAGCTGGTTACCTGATGAGATATCAAAGCACGAGAGGTCAAGAATAAAAAGCTGAAGAACAAACACGACAAATGACTAAGGCAAGGAGAAAAGTGCCCTTTCTTGAGAAAGGCGCCCTTCTTTTCAGGGCCAAAAACTCAACTTTATGACTTAGTGCCTCCCAGGCACTTCTCTTCAGCACAGACCCAGCTCGACAGGGAATGTACCAGCAACTGCTCAGGACCGACAGATCAATCTGGAGCAGGGATCAAACAAAGGTCATCAAACATGAAAAATGATATACAAAAGAACTCAACCTCAAAAGGAACGCCCAAAAAGGTCAAAGGCAAGTTTGTTGACTAAAGTTAAGATATTTTGAAACAAACTTGGCCAACTCACTCCACGATCAATGGAAATCACCTTTTTGAACTTCAGATCAAGCCAAATTAGCTTTAGATCATGAGTTAGGCTCCCAAACTTCATGGATTCAAGCACAAATCTCTATATGATCAAGCCTAGGCGTCCATTATGCTCATTTCTTTGCAAGTTGAACAACAATAAGCTCTCCAAGGACGAATTTCTTAGATCTGAAGGAGGTTTTGATCGTTCTTCGTGATTTTTCGAAGATCAGTGACAGGGAAAGTTTGTCTTCTTAGAGGTTGCATCTAGCAGAATATTTTTCCAAGAAGGCAGCAATAACTTCCAATCTTCCTCTTGTCTACTTCCTCTCTTTTGTCTTAAATTTCTTGCATGTCACAAAAAACAACAGGCTATCACAGATCTAGCCAACTGGGAATGATCAACATAATTTTCCATTGAAACCCATCTCTTCAAATTTTCCAGAATCAACAAACTTGCTGCCCCTATTTTTAGGGATTTTTCCGGAAAAGTCTCAGAATAAAAAATCTAAGGAACTGGGATTGTTTAGCATTGAAGCATGAACAAAACCCATGTGCCAGATTTTTTTTCCAAAAAAAATAATTCTCGGCGGGTGGCTATTTTTAGGGGTTTTTCAGAAGTTGTCTGAACACATCCGTGTTTACAGTCAACAGGCGAGTTCTTCTGCACAGAATGACAATTTGGCGTCCTTGGGCTCCAATTGAACAACCAGACCTTGCACCAGCAACTCTCCAACTAGATCTTACACACATTGTTGGAGAGCAAACGGACATCATCAGCAGTCTGCGGTTCTTTATCTTTGAAAAGAATACATCTTCGGCTCAGTGGAGAGCCGCAACAATTACTCTAGACGAAGAAGAAAGAAACGCTTGATCTTGTAGCGTAGTAAAGACTAAGATACTAATTCTCCTACGTAAGTAACCCTTGGCTTGCCACCAGCGAAGAGGTGTCATTCCAAGCTGGAGCCGCCAAAGTTACAAGAGCAAATAACTTGCGCAGAAGAAGAGGAGCTGTCGTCATCAAAGCATTGACTATCCGGAAATGAAAGAAGTCAACACATGGATCAAGGATTTGTTGACCGGAAGTGCTGAAGTGTGAAAAGACACCTAGGAAGGACGTCCTACCTTCCAATTGGCATTTATGATACTTGAAGTTGACTTGATGCCTCATTCCAAGTCAACTCAAAAAGGCATTAAATGTGACTAGAGTTAACTTGATGCCCCGTTCCAAGTTAACTCCATATCCCACAAATCATGTATTGTCAGATCCCACTGATTAAGGATGTCTAATTGACTTCCATAATTTGTGGATCTCAGATCTCCACTAAACGTGGATGTTTGTTTTGGAGGTATACTTTGTATTAAAGTTCACCTTTAGTCTTCTTTCAATCAACTGAAGTAGTTTCTAGTTGACTCTTTAGGCCATTTCTCAGCTTAACTCGCTAGTTTTCCGCCTAATCAGCTTGTTTCCTTAGGTAACAAATCTTGCTAATTGATTGGCAAGAACTAATTGTTAACTCAAGGAGATTTTGGGGTTGCCTACTCCTTTGAGCTTCTATAAACAAGAGCCTTTGCTCATTATTTTGTAACTCTTATTACTACACAAAATTGTTGCACCATTGTGCCATCAAGCTTGCAAGTTAATATTTGTTCACTCTTGGATGAGAGTTCGTTGGTTGATTGTAATTGTGCATGATTTTGTGCCTTTGCTATCCCAACCTTTGTAATTCGTTGATGAAGCTTGAAGAAGAATATGAGAAGGCGCTTGCATTTTGATCTACCTATTTGAGTTATTTCCACGTCTTGTATCAAATAGCTTGTTCTTTCATTTCCCTCCTCGGATAGGGCTTCCTCCTCCTTGGATATTTGTCATTGACAGTTATCATTTGTTGTTGTTTAATGTATTGTCCTTCAACCTATACTTCAGATAGGGGTTCCTCTTCCTTAGCAAGTTTGTCGGCCAAGACATCGTCAATTTGTTGTTTCTTGTAAACCGTTTCTTGGCCCATACCTTGGATAGGGGTTCCTCCTCCTTGCAGGTCTCAGATCCAGTTTATCGTAAAGAGTGTTTGCTTGTACCAACCTTATCCCGACATATATCCGAGAGTTCAGAGCCTGGCCATATTCTCAAGAGATGGTGAATTCAGGTGATCCAACCAATCCATTCCCGCTCCTATACCCTCATGCTCTGTTTACCTTGAAGGTATTGGATAGATTAAAAGCTAGAATAGTTGTAGTTAAGATCTGCAGAAACCAGAGAAAAAGCTTAGCTGCGGTGCATTGTGTTTGTGCACCCTTGTGTCCTACTGCTGAAGTATAAAAAGATAGGAACCTTAGTTTACCATTTCTTTCCTTACGCATTGCTTTCAGCAGAGAGGGACTTCTCCTCTTTAAATAACGAAGAAGTGTTGCAAAACATTTGAAATAGCTGAACGTTTACAATCAGCATTCCAGAGGTGCTAATTTAAACGCCAACAATGTCAAACACAACACTCTTCAAACCTTTGTTCAAGTACCTTTTACCACTTTGTAACTCTCAAAACCACAAATCATTATGTCGGTGTTTGCATGAATGTAATAAAACTTATAATTACCAATGCTAAAGACCATGTGTTGGTCTAAACTATGATGGCATCAAAATGCTCAGTCACCAAACCAAAACCTTGTGAAATATTGCAACCACAATATCATGACAAAGAGAGCTCATAGTCACCACAAAATCAATCCAAACCAAAGATGTCTTATACCTTGCACATAAATGTATCAATGTGATAACCTGTCTAGACATCAATGCCAAAACCACAATGTCAAAGGGGTCAACAAATGCAGGTTAAGCAAATGATTCTAGATGACATTTGGTGGGATCGTGTTGAGTGTTGCAGTCAATGAGATGCAAGGCACTGTGTCTAACTACAAGATTCTCCATGAAGAGTACAAAAGATTTACTAAGGGGGGGAGAGGGGGAAAGGGGTGAATCAGTAAATCAAAACGAACTTTCACTTTTTAACCTTTCAAACAAACTTAAACCTTTATCAACATCAACTTTTGATATGAATGAATGCAAGCAAGTTGATACAATTTATTGAAATGTTTTAAAGGATTTTTACAAATGGAAGTAGGCACCAACCTACTTGACTTATGAAAGAAATGATTTAGTAGGCTACAACCTACAAGGAGCACCAACCCCTTACAATTTAGTAGGCACCAACCTATAAGGAGCACCAACTCCTAATGCAAGGCACCAACCTTGACTTGATGGATGAAAGATAAATGACTTCAATGAGATCTGCACTCTCCCAATCCTCCAATTTGCCTTTGTGATGAAAAATCTCACTCTAAGCCCACACAAGAAGATGGGTTTCTGACTTGAATCACTTACAACTTCACAACCACAATTTGCAGCTTTGATTTGGATGTCAGTTATGTATGTCACTCAACCATTGCAACTTTCAAACGAAAGAACATAACTATACTTGTACCCATTCAAACCTGTCCTTTCATTAAATAAATCTGAGTTTGTTTGATATTAGTTATAAAATGTGTTCTTTTCCTTTAGAACACGTCCTTGTGTGAAGATCATTAATGATGAGTCACTTCTTCTTAGAAGCATACCTTTTCAAAAAAATGATTAAATGGACAAAACACATCTTCAGCAAGAGAATCGATGCAGCCCTTTCAATAAGCAGATTCTCATACCTTTTAGAGGAAGACACCTTGGTTAGCAACTTCGATTCTCACAACTCTTCAAAATGACGCCTTTAGAAGGATTCAAATCTCATAGCTTTAGACTTCATGTTCTTCAAAAAGACTTCATTCGTGTCTCTTGAAAGCGTGACACCTCCGCACCTTTAGACTTCAACCAAGTCGAGCAAACATGACTTTAGATTAAGTCGCTGACTTTTCAAAAGTAAATACGTAGTTAACATGTCTTTAGATTAAGTCTATAACCCTCCAATCAGCACATCTCCCTTCATTCATATTTTGTGTCTTAACTAATATGTGGTTTTTATTTTATCCCTTCATTCGCACCTTCTTAACAAAAATGTGTTACACTCAGATTGTTTTTTTAGTTTTACTCCAAATCACATTTTCATTATAATATTTGTGAGACTAATCATAATGAGTTCGTTCTTTTCATGCTTTTGATAACATATCAAATATCTCAATTTGATATATCCATATTTGAACTTCAAATCTGAGCATAAGTCTGAAACAGATGAACATAAATCTGAATCTTTTTCTAATCTGATCATGAGTCTGAATTTGAAGCTTAGATTTTGATAGTGCCAAGTCTGAAAGCTAAATATTAATCTGATCATCTACATATCATGTTCTTCATAACTTGCTTTGGCATATCTGCACGATTTGTGGCATTTGACATCAATGACAATTCTTCTAACAATCTCCCCCTTTGTCATTGATGGCAACCTCTTCAATGGTAACTTTGATCCTCTTCTTTTTGCTCCCCCTGTGTCCAATTTCTCCCCCTTTGACATCAATGGCAAGGGGTCTTCTAACAATGTCTTGCCTTTTCGTTCTATGGAACTACAAGATACTATGTATAGCTCCCCCTGAATGTATGCTTCCACCAATCAATTTGATGGATGTGGGACAACCCCCAATTTGTCCCTTAGATACTCAAATGCATCCCTTGGTAATGGTTTGGTGAATATATCAGCAATTTGCTCTTTTGTAGCTCTATATTCCACACACTTGTCTTTCTGCCACTTGCTCTCTTAAAAAGTGATACTTAATAGGTATATGCTTGGTTCTTGAGAATCCACCAAATATTTGTGTAGACTGCCTCAATCAGTTTCCTTGCATCTTTGCACACATCTGGTGCATCAATCACTACTTGCACCTTTTTGGCCCACATTTCTCAATAGCAACTCATAGTTTTTGAAATTGAAAATCAGAATCCTTGCAATGCTCTGAACAATCAACAACCCTAAGGAAGTAAGGGCCCTTTGTATATGCGACTATGACGTTGATGAGTGGATGATAGCTGATGTTTGGCCACCCATCAATGTTTATGGTGCATCCATTGGTGACCCAATTAGTTTTTATTTATGATTGTTGTCCTGAATTTTGTCTTCCTTTGTGGTAGATATGAGGGTCTTGCTCTTATTATTTCTGCCACAGCCTCGTTATAGTAAGGGAGAGCGAGCCACATGGAAGGAATGGAATGCCATTATCAAAAAAGTATTTGCCAATGGCATCATTTGCCTCCTCCCAATTTTGAGCATTGAATACCTTTGCAATTGTGTTTGCAACATCACTATTAGTTGTTCACCTCCCCTTAAGATTTGTTGACCCTAAACTAGATGGAAAAGTAGAAATATAACGAACTAAAATTGGGGTAGCTTGGGTAGTCTTAGTAATAGTAGAAGTAGGACCTCTCGGTGGTAGAGGAGCTACAACTGGTTGGTCATATCTTAAACCCAATTGATTATTTCAATTCTTTTTTCAAATGACAATGCCTTACACACTTCTACACCTTTGCTTGAGACATGAAGAAGTTGGGTGTTAACTCATGTAATGCTGCCTTGAAATTCAAGTAGACAAAAAATGACATCTCCATAGCCTAGTGCTACCCATTGACCTGGGTTTTGCTTGTAGTCGGGTTGCGAATTGCCTTAAAGGGGACTTCTTATTGTAGGTACGCTTGGCGAATTCTACTACTAACTTGGAAGGGCAACTATAAGAAGCATTACCAATAGAACTATTGATAGTTGAAAAACTTAGACTAGACAAAACCTCGATAGGGCCAAAATTTTTGAAAACTTTGGACTCGGCAAAAACTCGTCAAATTTATTGAACATTTGAAAATACACAATTTTTTAAAATATTCTTCAAAACACACATATAAACTGAATTTGTAAAACATATTATTGATGGTAGTATACTTATTAAGCCTTTTAAATTTGATAAAATTTTATCAAAGTTAAAAGGCTTAAGTATAATATTGTAAATTTAAAGGCTTAAGTAATAAATATATTTATTACTTAACATTATATTTATAAGTATAATATTATAAATTTAATAATATTATACTATAGCCTTTAAATTAATAAATAAATTTAAAAGCTTTTTATCTAATAAATAATAAATTTATCACTTAATTAATATAATAAATAATAATTAATATTATAAATTTATTACTTAATTTAAAGACTTAAGAAAATCAAATTTAAAAGGCTTAAGTAATAAATATATTTAAATTTAAGGCTTTTAAATATATTTATTACTTAATATTATATTTATAAGTATAATATTGTAAATTTAGTAATATTATACTATAGCCTTTAAATTAATAAATAAGTTTAAAAGCTTTTTATCTGATAAATAATAAATTTATCAAATAAGACTTCAGTAATAAATATTAAATATAACATATTTAATTTATATAATATTATAAAATTTAATAATAAATAAATTATAAAAAGGCTTGAGTTTTGCATTTAATTAATTATAAAATAAATTAAATATTAAGAGGCTTAAGCTTTAAATGCAGAAAACACAATTATCAAATTTAAATACCTATTTCATATCATTTACAAAGTTAGGAAACATATTAAAATTTAATGAACATTTCAAAACCCACCTGTGAAGATTTGTAGTGATTCAATTAAAATAAACCCTGGAAATCCCATGCAAATCCTGTGCAAGAAATGAGAAGAAAATAAGAGAAAATTTTGATAAAAACCTCTGGGAATTGCATGTGCCGTTTTTCCCTACTCGTGTTTTGCCCTAGTTGTGTTGTGTGAGGGTAAAAATGTAGAAAGAATGCAATGAAAAAATGTTTAGTTGCTTTTCTGAGAAATTTTTATCCACCCCCATTGATTTTTCCTACTAAAACGTGTGATTTATTGCGAGTAAAAGATTTAAATTGCTGCGATTTTTATCAAAAAATTGGCTGCGAGTTTTACTGCGATGAACTTGCAGCCTGTTTAGCCACACAGGTACTCATGATTTGTGCGAGTTATTCACGCGTTTTTCAATCTTGGAACTAGTTGCCTCAGCTGCCCGCCCCCTTTCAACGTCTATTCTTTGGGTTTGAGAATTAATCCCTATAGGTTCTTGCTTATCTTCTTCATTACTCATGTTGTGGGAAGTAGAGCTCATATTGACATTGCAAGACATGAAATTTATGCTTACCATACATATGTCATAATGTCATTAAATTATTCATGGGTTCAAGAAACAAGTATTTTTGTTTTTTTTCTTACTTCAGGTCACACGAAGCAGAAAAATAGACGATACACAAAAATATGAATCTTTGTTCTTCAACCTTCATTAAACAAGGATTCCACTTTTGTTTTCCATATTTCAGGTCACACAAAGGGCAAAAGTAGAGGATACACCAAAGACAAAATTCTTATTTGACATTTAAAAATAATTAAATAAATAAATTTAAACACCTAAATACTGCTGTTATAAAATTATAAATAGACAAAATTTGAAATTATAAAAGTAAAACAAATGAAAATTAAAAAAACCGCCGTATGATCATTGATTTGATATTTCAGGTTTAGGACTGAATTATGAAGGGCCAAAACTTAACTTGAGGCTTGAAGAATGCATTGATTCAATGGTTGATTGATGAAGATTTGACGCTTGCTCCTTTTTCTCTTACTCTCACTCTACCTAATGCTCTCACTCAACCAATGGAATACTTTAAAAACAAAATACTATGTCGTTAGAAGGCTAAAAGTTTAAAGACAGACTTTTGGAGGAGGGCTTTTGAGAGTGATCACAATCTGATCCTTTTCATTTACATTTCTATCAATATGGTGAGCTGGTCCCTGCCTTCATTGATATTCAGCAAGTTTTCCTCAAGTGAGTGTCTATTGTTGCTTTTGGAAGAGAATGCCAGGTTCTGTAAATAGGAGGACCTCCTTTTATTCCATGTCTGGTATTTTTGTTTCAAGCTATCACATATTTGCAGTGCAAATTTTGACCTTGCTTTAGGCAACATTTCATTTGTTATATAGAGTTTCAAGAGCAGCAGTGCTTCTCTATTTTTACTTCCAAGATCCCAAATTTTTTCAAGACCATCTACATCACCTTATCCTGCTGCAGGCTGTCATTCTACAACACCAATAATTTTTTTATATTTGATATGGCAATCATCCCACTTTTCTAGATGCTGAAAATTCAAATGTAAGCTTTTGTATCTTTGTAAAAAAAGCTGGTTTAAATATGGCACCTTGTAGGTTTATCATTTTAATTTGGATCTGCTGAAAAACTTTTAGAAAAGAACTCTTTGATCAAAGGATGGATGGCTATCTTTTGAAGATTTGGCGTGCTAGCACCGTAATTCTCCCACCATAAATCTACAAAAACACATTTAAAAAGAATAAGAATAAAATAAAAATTATAAGAATCAAGTTTCTAATTTCATCTTGTAGTATTGAACTAAAATATTTACCTAGTTGTTGTTTTCCTCTCCTTTCAATTGCTTGTTGTGAAGAAAAGAGTCTCCCCTTCGCACCCTTGTAGACCTTGAATAGATAAAAATTAAATTAAATAAAATTAAATCAAATGTAGAAAATTAGTTATTATGTATGTAAAATGCATGTTTCTAGATAGTCAGCATTGCCAAATTCATAAATAAGATATAGCATATCTCACCTCTAACTCATCAAGAACCTTGTCTCTCAAGTCACGATTAGGCACCAGCTTATCAATGCATGTGAGAAAACCTTCCATGACCTCCTCATTAGCCTTAGATGTATCAGAGAAGTAGAATTTTGGGTTCAAGAAGTAGGCAAAGGCATGTATCAGCTAGTGGAGTTGGTTTGTCCATCTACGATCAGTGATGCGCCAAGTGATTTCATATTTTCTCTTGTTTCTGCCATAGTAATGTGAAATGGCTTCTTTGGCCCTATCCATGGCCTTATAAATGAAACCCATTGGCATGCCCTATCCATCCACCATACGAGGAACCCCAACCAAAGGTTCCGTCACCTAAAAAAATGAAAATAGATTTTAAATTATTACAAAATTAACCCTTCAAAAAAAAAAAAAACAGCAAATAGATTATCTTGTATAAAGTTTATGTTTGTGTTTGTTACTTACCTCGATCAACTCCTCTCCATTTTTTTTGAATTTGTCATCGAAAACTATACTTACAATCTTCTCCCCTTCAACTTTTTTGGAAAATGGAGACTCCAACCAAGCATCAAACACAAACATTTGCTTGAGATCAGAAATGGCACCAAAAATGCTTTGCAATGTGTGGAAGTGGCTAGCAAATTGTGTCACTCCTAGTCGCACAAGGTCCTTGCCATTTGCGTGTTTTTTCATCAAAGAAAGGACCCAAGTATGGTTGTAGATAAATTAGGTAACATTTTTAGCATCTTCAACCACACTTTCACCCATCCAATCTTCCCAATGTCCTTTAACAAGTCCAAGCAATGCGCAACACAAGGAGACCATGAATTTGTAGGATGCCTCTCCATAAGTAGTCTACTTGCAGCTACATATACAACTGCGTTGTCCATGATAATTTGGACAACATTCTCAACACCAACCTCCTGGATCACCCCATCTTATAAATTGTGCAAAGTCTCAACATTTTTGATTTCATGGGAGGCATCTATAGACTTCAGAAACACCAATGCACCATTAGAGGCGACTAAAAAGTTCAAGAGAGTCCTATTATGTCCATCTATCCATCCATCCAATAAGGTGCTACAGCCTTTTCTCAGCCAAAATCATTTTTGTTCATCAACCACAAGCCGTGTATTTTTATGGCTTCCTCTAGCAATGGCCCACTCAAATCACTAGATATTGGGGTATTAAACCCCTTAGCTGTAACTGTTTGCAGTCACCAAACCTTCCCAATATGGGTTGTTCGCCACATTGAAAGGTAAATCATTATAGTACCAAAAATTTGTTGCTGCCATCCTAGCTTCATGATGTTTTTCTTTATTCCAATTGGTACTTTCAAGGGAAGGTTGTGCTTGTGGCTTATTGCATGGAACAAAGTAATTTGGTCTTGATGAAAGAATCTAGCTACCAATAGAAAAAGAACCCTCAGGACTCTCACCAAAAGATGAATGTGGATGACAGATACTTGGACTTGGGCAACCAAGGGGATCCGATGGTGTAGAAGTGGATACATTCTGACTCATCACTGCTACTAGTGCTTCCTTTGTTTTTTGCTTTTCTTCTTTTGTTAACCCATAATCAACAAGAAGGGCCTTCATCTCTCTAACCATCTCCGCAGTCGATGCAGGGCATATGTCCACATTTTGTCCAGGTATTTTGGCAATGTGGTATTTTAATCTATTGATTTCCCCTGTCATCCATTTATTGCATTCGGTACAAGTGACCTCACCCTTTTTATTTCCTGGTATCCCATACTTCCATGTAGGGTTTTTTCTAGATGGCCTTGAGTTTGAAGTTTACATTGTCGTTTCAACATGAAAAAATAAAAAAATCAGTAAGGTTTTGTAAAAAATTAGTAGGGTTTTGTAAAAAATAAGCAAAAACTTGATAATCAATCATTTGAAAAAAATAGAATTAAAAAACAAGCTAAAAATACTAGGAAATAGATTATGAAGGGAAATGGTAAAATTTTTGCTAGTATTTCCCCCTATTTTTCAAGATTTTTCTGATTTTTAATCGAAGAGAAAAAAAAAAGAAAAAAGAAGAGAATACAAATCACTTGGTTCTATTTCAATCTTATATGCTCCTCTTCTCTGCTTCTTCCAACCCTATTTCAATGTGTAGACCTGTTTTGGGCAACCTTGAAGAAAATAAATGAAAAGAAAAACAAAAAACAAGTTTTAAAATGCTGCTGGGCGTATCTAGTCGACGCCAAGAGTCCTGGGTTGGGACTCGCGAGTCTGACTCTAAGACTTGTGCGAGTCACTAGGACTCGTCAAGTCCTAGCCTGGGCTCTCCAAGACTCGGCTCCCAAGTCTGTGGTGAGTCGACTTGGAAAGCCCTAGGATTCACGAGTCCCACAAGTCCTCGCCAAGACTCGCTGAGTCCTCAAACAATGAAATAAACAAGCCTGCATTTATAGCCTCTTATCCAATAAGCTTGTGGCCAAGGTAAACTCTTAACCATTCATATAAATTAGAACAACAATTCAGCAGTTATAAATCAATACATTGGCTACCCCTTTGATCTAATATAACTATCACGTGTACCACAAGTTGGCTACTACATAACCTCATTTACATCATTGTATGACATATCATATGCCTAGGTACATTACATAATTACATTGTTTGTGGGTTCCATGCTTTATTTATGAGAACATTTTATTCTAGGGGGGTGGATATTTTTTGGGATTATTTAGTGAAAATACAAGTTACAATATGGAAATGGAGCCAATCTCCCAATGATAAGCTATCAAAGACCCTGTAGAGGTTATGTACTTATGATAAGCTGATATATTATTGAATGTTTCTGAATTAATGCAATAGCTGGTTTATTATTGCAAGGGTTTGAATAATTGCAATAGCTGATGTATTATTGCAATTTTGAATAAGGGTTTTTGAATTATTGTTATAACTGATTTATTATTGCAATAAGGGTTTCTAAATAATGCAATAGCTGATTTATTATTGCATTTTATTGTGAGGGATTCTAAAGGACGAATTTAAGATTGAGCTTCATATTATTACTCTTGATACTGCATTATATGGAGCTAAAACGTTGGTGATTTTGTTTGTAAAGTGTGCCATGAGGAGGGACATGATTCTTAGGAAGTAAAGCTCTTCATTTCAAGGCCACAAATCTGTTTGTTGAGCACTGTCATCGTCTACAAAGTGTCCAAGAAACTTTATATGTAGACAGATCCCTTGTCTAATCTGCCCTGTTAATGTTTATCAAAGACCCTCGAATGTCTACATATAAAGTTTCTTAGACACTTTGTAGATGATGATAGTGCTCAACAAACAAATTTTTGGCCTTGAAATGAAGCACTTTACTTCCTAAGAATCACGTACCTCCTCTTGCCACACTTTACAAACAAAATCACCAATGTTTTAACTCCATATAATGCAGTATCAAGAGTAATAATATGAAGCTCAATCTTAAATTCGTCCTTTAGAAGCCCTCACAATAAAATGCAATAATAAATCAGCTATTGCATTATTCAGAAACCCTTATTGCAATAATAAATCAGCTATTGCAATAATACATCAGCTATTGCAATTATTCAAACCCTTGCAATAATAAACCAGCTATTGCATAAATTACTTAGCTTCTTAGACAAGCAGATTTGCAACTTCAGCCTTCAGAATTATATTCGTTAAGCACCAATGTGTTTCCTGGCTGAAAGCACCATTAAATCTCTTGACTGTATATTGCAACAACGAAGAGATTGTAAGCCAAGAGGGATTTCGTCCTCAAAGCCCCTGAAAAGCCAATCTCTCAATAAGACTGAAATTCATTAACAATTTTCTCTCCCAACCAAGCCTCCTCTCAAATGAGCTCTCAACTCCCCTTTATATAGAACTCCTTGAACTTCTAGAAAGACCCGAGAAGAGTGTTCAACAAGCTTTTAGATGAATATTTTAATACTCCTTGATGTGACCCCTTGATGCGATTCCAGGATGTGACTCCTT
>VDFB02020150.1:0-16646 GCA_007258455.2 Sequoia sempervirens
TGTTGCGGTGATAATGAACTTATGTCCATTAGATGAAGATGGGTTAATTTTCCCTACCAAATCCAATCCCCACTGACAGAAAGGCCATGTAATTGTGAATGGATGTAGCTCCTGTGCTGGTGCATGTATAAGATTGCCATGAATTTGACATTTTCGACATTTCTTGACGAACTTATAAGATTCTTGCTCCATGTGTGGCCAGTAATACCCCAAACGCAGGAGTTTCTTGGCTAAAGATAATCTGCTTGCATGTGTACCACAAATTCCTTCATGGACCTCATGTAGAGTAGAAGCAGATTCGTTATGTTCTAAACAACACAAAAGAGTACCATCCAGGCCTCGACGGTAAAGGGTGTCAACAATAATGGTATGTTTGGCAGATTGGCATATGAAGTTGCGCTTTTGGTTACGAGAAAGATCTGGCGGTAAGATATTATCTTTTAAATAAGTATAAATGTCTTCATAAATGGAAGATTGGGCACTATCCAAAAGGCTTATGGTTTGGGATTTGGGATTTGCGTATGCAGGATTTGACACTTGTTCCACAATAAATCAATAACGATCTTGCGTTTCAGGCATTTGTAGAAGAGATGCTATTATGGCCATGGCATTTGCTGCTTTATTCTCTGATCTCGGTATCTGCTCAAATTTGATATCTATGAAGTATTTCCTTAGATTATCTACCAGTCTCTTGTATAAAATCAGTGTGTCATCCTTAGTTTGGTAATCATTGTTGACCTGATAGATGATTAACTGAGAGTCTCCATATACCTATAGTTCTATGATTTTCTAGTCAATAGCCACTTTAATTCCAAGAATTAAAGCTTCATATTCTGCAACATTGTTAGTGCAACGGAAGGTAAGCCTATAAGATCATGGAATTGTGTGCCCAAGAGGTGTGACAAATAAAATTCCTGCCCCTAATCCATGTTGTGTGTAGGATCCATCGAAGTAGAGTTGCCATGGTTGGGTTGTAACGTTGAGGATATCTGCATCAGGGAATTCCATGGTCATAGGATGACTATCTGACAATGGAGCTTCTTCCAATTGGTCGGCAATGACTTTTCCTTTGATAGCTCGCCTTTCAACATACTGAATATCAAACTCACTGAGGAGCATGACCCACTTTTCCAACCTTCCTGTTAAAGCTGCTTTGCTCAGTAAATACTTGAGGGGATCAATTTTTGCAACGAGCTTGACAGTGTGAGTGAGCATATAGTGTTGCAAATTTTGTGTGGCAAATACTACTGTTAAGCATTATTTTTCAATGAAGGTGTAGTTTACTTCATGTCCATTGAGTGTCCTGCTGATATAATATATTGCCTGTTCCTTTCCTTCTCTATCCTCTTGTGCTAGCAAGGCTCCTAAAGAGATATTTGTTGTTGCGATATATAGCAACAATGGCTTGTCTTCAATTGGTGGTACCAAGATTGGTGGTGTCATCAAATATTAGCGGTTGATTGAAGGAAGTACTCTCCTGCTGTTCATCCCATTTAAAAGACACATTTTATGCAAAGATGGTTGAATGGATGACAGATCTGCCTAGTTGAGAGATGAATCTTCGATGAGTTGTAGTCATTGTAGTAGAGATCTTAATGTCTTGATATTCTTAGGAGGTGGCATTTCCATGATGGCTTTAACTTTTGTGGATCTACTACTTCAATTCCTTTTTGTAGAAGCTATGTATCAAGAGGTTTGTAATGTTACTCCAAAGGCACATTTCTTAGGGTTTAATCTAACTTCAGAATTTCTGGCTTTTGCCAAATATTTTGCCAAGTATCTCTAGATGTCCTTCTCTGGTGTAATATTTGGCTAAAATGTCATCCACATAGTCCTCCATGAAGGTGTGCATCATGTCATGGAAGATTGTTGTCATAGCTTGCTGGTATGTAGCTCCTACATTCTTTAACCCAAAAGGCATGATGTTCCAGCAAAAGGTGCCCCATGGACATGTAAATGTTGTCTTTTCTTGGTCTTCAAAAGCTATTTTGATTTGATTGTATCCTAAAAATCCATCCATGAGTGATAGCATTTGATGGCCAGCTGTTAAATTTACAATCATGTCTATGTTTGGCAAAGGAAAATCATCCTTTGGACATGCTTTATTTAAATCCTGGAAATCAGTACATATTCTGATGGTGTGATCTGGCTCTGAAACAGGTACAATGTTGGATATCCATTCAGCATAATCAATAGATCTGATAAATCCAGCATCTAGTAGTTTCTTCAAATCATTTTTTACCAATAATGCAACATGTGGATGCATTTTTCTCAGTTTTTGTTTTACTGGTTTAGTGCCAGCTGGTAAGGATAAGTGATGCATAATGAGATCTATGTCTAAGCCTGGCATGTCAGAGTATGACCAAGCAAAATTGATGCATCATTCTTCAAAGAATTTGATAAAATCTGGCCTTTATGTATATGTCATGGATGCTGCCAGGTGTAGTATTCTTACTTTCTCTGCTGTGCCAATATTAATAGATTGTGTGGGTTCTATCAACACTAATGATCTTTCATGGTAATGTTGTGGGAGGATGTCAAACCTTCCATCCTTTGGTGCCTCAATGAGGTTTTCACCATTGGATGTGTTCTTTGTTTTTACTATTTTAGGATCAAATACTGCCATAGAATGGTTTTCACCATTAGATCCATTTTTTATTTCCATATTTTTGCAACTAGAAGGCTTGGCATCCTCCTGCCTAAAAGCATTGTTAAAAGAAGCATTGGTAGAACAAGTATCGGATTCCTCACAGCAAAGGTAGTTAATAATAGTGGAATCATTGTCAAAAACAGGGAGATTGATGGGGTGTTGGGGTTCCCACTCGATAAGCTCAGGATGTAGTAAAGGCAATGAATCATTAAATGGGTTGAGGTCAGCGATTGTGAAAGCTCAGACGGAAATGTCATCCAGGTTGTTAATGGTTATGTCAAGGCCTACGAAGGTATTTTCTTCCACATCATCTATCTCAATCGATGTCCGCTCATCTTCACTTGAGTCATCAAAATTTTGTGTTTCAAAGACAATAGGATTAAATCTCGAGCTTTGACCCTCCTCATGTTTGGGGGTATACTTTTTGATAACATCGATCTGAATATCTTCATAGGAAACATCTGATAAGTTGTCCCACTCATATTCATTTGAATCTATTTCAGAATTATCTCTTATTTGAAGAATACGCTCCACAGTTTTATTGGTGAGTTCTGCTCTTGCTTCTTCAGTGTATCCTAGTCCAACTCTGCCATTTTGCTGAATTGTGAGAACTTGGATTGGTTCTTTTATACTTTGTTCCCCTCGTTCAAGAGATCCTTGTTCTGCTGCATATCCTAGTCCAGTTTTATCCTTATGTTGTAGTGTGAGTGGCTGGATTGGTTCTGTTATGCCTTGTTTCCTTAACCCAAGAGGTCCCTATCCTGAATATCCCATCTTCTCCAGAATAGTTTTTCCCTTTCCATATTGATTTGTCTCTATGATATTACTCGTGGAAGTGGAAGCTTCCTCATCCCTATAAAGCCAATTTAGAATAGCCTTATCTTCTGATTCTTCATCTAAGTTCCCTACTTTTACAAATCTACCATCTAATGTCGTTGTAGATTGTGCTGAATTTTGGGTGATTGTAGATGGTTGTCCATACGTTTGTAAGGAGGGTAACATCTGTGATAGATGGAAAGAGTGTCCAACACCATATTCACTTATTCCTTTGTCACTTATCTGTACTTTGTTGGTGAATTGGTGTGAGAGTGAAGCCAATTGTTCTTCAACATTTGAAGGGTTAGATTGTGCCACTTTGATCTCTTGTGATTTTTGTTGTCTTGGAAGCCACTTTGATATGAAGCTTTGTTGTTTCTCACCATTAGATGAATCTGATGTGCTAACTTCTCTATTGTGAGGTATCAATGTGTCCTGAGATGTTTTCAATGTATGACAAGCTTGGGTGTCATTATAGTCTGTTGTGATTGTTACCTCCTGTCCATTGACAGGAAATTTCAGACACTGATGATAGGTGGAAGGTACCGCTTGCATATCATGAATCCAAGGACGTCCCAACAGTATGTTGTATGTCAGTTCCCTATCTAAGACTTGACAAACCACATTTTGGACAATAGGTCCCACTTGAATGGGTAATATGATCAACCCTTTAGAGGATCTTTCTTCCTCATCATATGCTTTGATTGTGATTTTTCTTCTTGTATTAATGGCTTCATCTGAGTATCCTAGTGCACGAATCAGCTTTAAGGTACAAATATTTAAACCATCCCCTCCATCTCTTAGGACACGCTTTACATGGTGTTTATGGATGAGGACTTCAATGTGGAGGGTGGAATTATGTGGATGGGTGAGTGATACATCATCATGTTCAGAAAATGAAAGGCAATGAGTTGTAGATAGATGTCCCACCATAGCTTGGAATTGACATACATCCAAATTTTTAGGTACCGTGGTTGATACAAGAGCTTGCTCAAGAACCTCTTTGTGTGATGGGGAAATCTTTAGAAGTTCCAAGATGGATATTTGTGCTGGTATTTTTTGTAATTGATCGATGAGATTATATTGATTGGGGGGAGGATCTACAGATTGGGATGATAATGATGCTCCTTTCAATATAACTTTGGATTGTGCCCTTGTTGTGACATTAACTGGTTGGTACTCTTGATTCCCTTTGAGTGTGACTACATTAATTTGGTTTTTAGATTTGTCCATATGTTGTACCAAATTAGTAGGTGTAATGTCATTGTTTCGATTGATTTGATTGTATAACTCTTCATCCTCCTTGGCAGCAGAAAGACAAAGGATCGTTGTGTCATAAACATAGCCAACATTCTTACCTTTGGTGTTTGCAAAAGAGGATTCTCCCTTCTGATAATTGGGTAGAGGATTTTTGAATGTTGTATGATCTTTGTTTGTTTGGTGCCCCTCTACAAATACTTTCTTTTGATCTATGAGGTCTTGTACCGCATGTTTTAACTGCCAACAATTTTCAGTCATGTGGCCTTTATTCTAATGGTAGTGATAGTAATGCAAGTCATTCCACCATGATGCTTTGACTTGAGGGTCCCAATTTCTAGCCTCTTGTACTTGAATGAGTTTTTCATCTAAAATTTCTTTGAGGACTGACTCCAATGATTGTCCTAATGGCATGAATTTTTGTTTATTGGATGGTCGTTGGAATGATTGGGTTTTTGTTTCTCCACTGTTTTGATTATTTCCTTGATCACTACTTTGTTTGACATTAAGACCATTGTTTTTTTTGTTTGTAGTGGTTGGCGTCAAGGTGAATACTGGTTTAGATGTGTGTGTATTGATCATGGTATCAGTATTCTTATTCTTTTGCCAAAATCTTGGCTTTTCATTGTTGTTGTTAGAGGAATTTCTATTGTTTGAACCTTCAATGAAGTGTTTGATTGTTCCTCTTTTGATTAGAGCCTCTTCGATTTTGAGCCCCTTTTCGATAACTTGTTCAAATGTAGACGGACATTGTAAGTCTAATCTGTAATTCATGTCATCCACTAAGTTATCAATGAACATCTCTATCTTCTCCTCTTCAGGAATAGATCTAGGGTATTTAGCAAATAGCCTTCTCCATCGTTGGAGAAAGGAAAGAAACTTTTCACCCTTTGCTTGTTTGGTGTTGTAGAGTTCTTTTAAGGTCACCCCATGTTGGATGTTGAATGAGAAGTGCATTATGAACCTATTGATCAGTTCTTCAAAAGATTGGATCCCGGGTTCCATTTTAGAAAACCACTCCATGCAAGTGTTTCCTAAGCTTCTTGGAAATAATCGTAGTAAGTAAGAGTCCTTGTGTGCGAACTCTATGCTCATGGCTCGAAATTCTCGTACGTGATCAAATGGATCGGTTCTCCCATTGTATTTGTTGTATGTTGGGTATTCACAATACCGTGGAAATGGTATCATGTTAATGCTTGGGTCGAATGGATAAGGGCAAATGTCTTGTAAGGAATATCTTTTTGTTGGCCCTTGTTGGATATTTTGGAACTGTATTGTAATTGTTGGATTTGTTTTGTCAAAGCATCTATTTGATTTGGATTTTCCATACTAGTTGTCTGGGGTGTGGTTGTTTCCTTGAGTTGATTGACATCAAATTCTTTAGGAAGCTTAGCACCTTTGTCAGCTAACAGTAGAAGATACTTTTCCATATCTTGCTCTAGCATCTTTTCCATAAATTTATGGAAATGAGGGTCTTGTTGAACTTTCTCGATTTCTTCTGCAGTTATTTCTTTCTTTTGTGAATTAGTGAGAGGATCAGTGTTGCTATATCATCCCCAAGGGTTTTCTTCAGCCATGGTTGCTATTCTTTCATTTTCTTCTTCTTGTTGTCTTTGATAAGTTGATCGTGTGAAAATAGGCATACAAACTTTTTACTCTTAGACTCTGATCTAGGATTTTTGATTGGATAAGTGTCGAGGTTTTTGATTAAAAATCTGATTTAGTTGTGTCTAGTTTCGTGATGGAAGGATGATAAAATCCTTGATAGGGAAATTTTGACACAAAATCTCAGATTTAGTGATAAGGACACTTTGCAAGATGTTTCAAGATCTAGGCGTAATAGTAAAGTTTTCTTTTTGTATGATTCAAGTGTTTTGGACTATGAAAAAAAATGTTTTGGACTGATGAAAACCTTGTTTTCGACATGGGAAAACTGACAAACCATCTTACTAATTCTTTGTTTTTCTGACTTTTTGAAGCGCTAAAACAGAGCTGGGACGCGCTATAATAGAGCAGTGACGCGCTAGAGTAGAGACCCAAAGCGCTAAAACAGACTAGTGACGCGCTATAACAGAGCAGTGAAACGCTAGAACAGAGACTTAAAGTGCTAAAACAGATTTGGCATGTGCTAGAATAGAAACCCAAAGCGCTAAAACAGAGCAGTGACGCGCTATAATAGAACCATGAGGTGTTAAGACAAAAAACTATCTTACTCTATGAAACTCACTTGGTCTGGGATCGTATTGTATGGCTGGTTGTGGGATGTATTCTGGATGAATTCTTTGACTGTGATTGTGGTGTTACCTAAGAGCCCTTCTTTGATAAAATGCTTGTGAATCTAAGGGAGCTACAGCATAGTCATCCGTATAACCTCTAGAGAAATCGTGATACATATGAATAAAAGTCCTATGTTGGAGTAGAACTTTCCTACTTTGATATAAAAATCGTTGCTTTCTCAGAAGTTGTTTGTATGTAAGTGTTTTCTTTGGCTTTCTGATTCGTTTGACAAGAGATTTCTTGAAAAATTTGGTGGATATCCAATCTTGAATCATGAGAATTTCACAAGTGTTTTGATTTTGAAGATTTTTGTGATGATCTTATCTGAATTTAATGAGAGAAAACACAGCAAGCAAGAATAGAATGGTTGACTTTAAAATCCTAGAATCTAAATAGATAGTGTATTTTCTTAAGAATCAAGCATGATTCTTCTTGATTTTCACTGGTTTATAACAGATAAGACACTTCAGATAGATTAACTCCTAGAGACAAAAGGTCATCATTATATACTCGAACGGCCCACAACTTGGAATTGTGTCGACTCACATAGCCATGTCACCCCCTAGAGGGCGCTCGTGTTTTTGTCTTTTCCAGGTGCGTACTCAGAGTGACAGAAGTGGATATTGGATCCCCTGAGCAAATAGTCCTTGGCAATTATATGGTGAGTGCTTGAGGGTAGATTCTTCCCTGCCCCTGCACCGCCGAGTATTACAATGTTTAGAAACTGACAAGCGTGCTTCTATTTCTAGGTTCTTAGATAGGGTTTTCGTTCAGAGCGGCAAATGGATAAACTCCCTCGAGAGACCTCCCAATTTTTAGAACAAAGATTTTGGGGATGGTTATCCTGCACACTTCCATTGAAAGAGGGTTTCCCCAAATTCACATAAATTTTTAAGTGGGTTGGAATACCATGGCTTTTGGCTGTCCCCACTCAGGTCGTTCTCGTAGGGTGAGTACTTGTTCCCACTACGAAAGGCCTGTCTAAAGGTTTTAAAAAGCTTTAAAAATGCGTAAAGAAAAGTGAGTCTGGTATTCTGATGCACCCAGTAAAGGGGAGAGCATAAACCTATCACCCAATCATAGCAAAGAAGTTTTTTCACTTTTAAAACCCAAATGAAAAATTAGCTAATCTATATGGAGATATTGCTCCATAAAAGCATGATGTTCAATTTTAATCCTACAAGAAAATGTGAAGTTTTTATCCTAGGATTGATCAATTTTTATCCATTTTCTATCCTAGGATTGATAAATTTTATCCATTTGCTATCCTAGGATTGGTAAATTTTAATCAAAAATGGACAAAAACAAAATCTGGCCGCAGATGCGTCGAATCCAGATTAAAAAATGATTTTAAGGACAAAGAGTCGACACGCTGAAACAGTGACGCGGCGCACTAAAATAGTGACGCGGCACGCTATAACAGAAGACTGGCGTGCTAAAATAGACTACTGGAGCGCTACAAGATCCAACTGGCATGCTATAAAAAGTCACGGTTCTGTGAAAACTATCACGCCGATTCCTGTAAGACACTTTTTACAAAAATTAATTAGAATATGGGGTCAAGCCCCACGGTGGGCGCCAAATTGTAAGCGTAGGGATGAGTTAAACAATCTAAACATGCTTCTACACCTCTAAATAAGACATTGCATCTAAGATTTAAGAAATTTAAACTAATTTAAACTAGAAATCTTCAGAAATATGTCATATTGCTCTCTAACTCTAAAGATCTCTCTAATCTACTTTGCTCTCAGATTTTAGAAGCTAATTAGACTATTGAAATGACATTTAGAGAATGAGAATTAAACTATTCTATTCCTATATGATTTAAATATGCAACTAAAATGATTCTACAACAAAGCTTTTGAGAAGAAAACTACTGTAGACTGCCATAATTAAATGAATTAAGATGCTAGATGGATGTTGAGTGAATGCTGAATGCTTGAATGTTGGATGAATGTTGGATGCTTAGAAAACCTGTAGAGTAAGATTGTAAAAGTTGGGATCCATTTCCTATAGCCAAAGAGTTGTATTTATAGCTTTCACGGCAACACATTTGCACAGGGATACGGGATAAGAGGCTGGGATTCAATCTGGAGAATTGAAGGGCATGGGATGAGAAGATGGAGCTGATCATGGAGGATTGTTTCTCCCCATGAAAACACTAGGCAAGATGAGAGGGAAGGTGGTTGAGAGGACTTCCTACAGGTTTGTCCCTGAAGCTCTTCCAGTGAATGACAGTAGAATTAATTAAATTTTGAAAATTTAATTTTATTGGTGAGTGAATAGTGGTAAATGATTTTATGCATAAATTTAAATAATTTAAATTTATTTAAATTTAGCAAAAAGAGGATTGAATAATTTAATAAATCAAACTATAGGGTTTGTTTATTAAATTAAAACAAAAGGAAAATGATAATTAAATAAAAGATTTTAGGATATCTTTATTTAATTAAGAAGAAATGTGATGAGGTAATTAAATAACACAAATTATTTAAGTTGTGTATTTAATTTTAAGATAGAAGTATAAAAGAAGTAATAATGATAATAATTAAATAAAACAAAGTTTTTAATTTTGTTTATTTAATTAAGAGATAAATAATATGATGAAAATGATAATAATTAAATAAAACAAAGTTTTTAATTTTGTTTTATTTAATTAGGAGAGAAATAGAAGAATTAATAATGAACTTAATATAAATAAATATTTCTATTTATTTACTAAGTAGATGAATTTAAGATTAATTAATCAAATAAGTTGTATTTAATTAATTAGATTCTCCAGACCATTTCTAGGTGTCTACACTTAGATTTCTGATTCATGGGTGACAAGTGATATATGATATGGATGTCAGATGGGGTGCTTGTTAAATAGTCCTAGCTACAAAGGACATTATATATTATGAGGGCCAGATAGAGCTAGAGCATCATAGGGCCTTGACCTCACCCTTTTTTCTAGTGATTGCAATGATTATTTCAGGTCTTGTCGTCCCAGATCGATGAGGCCAATACTTTAGTCCTAGTTGGGGGCTCTGTTGGGAGCAGATGGTTCGTGATAGGCTAATCCATTTTGCATGGGGTCATGTTCTTCTAGCCTCCCTCTACAGGGATTGACATGAATACGTATACTTGGATGGTAGAGCCCTTAGAGCAAGTGTCATGCTCCTTCATGTGTGGGTGTGGGAGCATATCTCTGTTCTTTGGCTGCGAGTTGTTTCAGTGTCAATGGGGCCCAATGATCTAGCAGTGTGGCATTACAGGGGTGGTTTTTCATTCACACACACAGGTGAGCACGAGATTCCTCATTAGAGGAGGGTCCTTAATGACATGTAGGTGTTCACATGGAACCTATACCTTGGTCGGCTTGGATGGGTTGATGATGTACAACAACTATTCTTTGCCTACCATGACCACTTTATACAGGGGCACGAGCACACAATGACCGAGAGATATCTGCTAGGGTGATTCCAATGCTAATTTGGAAAGGTTCAAGATAGGACAAATGATGACTACGTGGCCATTTTTTATCATATAGTATCACAGGGTGCCTGGGGGCGATACATTCCTGCCTTTGAGGTAGTGGACAGTTTTAGGCAGCTGGTGGCTCAGCCATGGGTGTATGATTGGGGGGTTGTAGATCCAAGGGTTATATAGGGTTACAAATATTGGTTTCAGCCACCCCTACGACTGAGAGTTATAGGTGTACCCTCTGATTGATGGAGAGTTAGGGGGAGGGGGTAGGTCAAGGACGAGGAGGTGGCGGTCCTCCAGTAGGTCAACCTACATAGGACCAGCTAGGACAGGATCGGGTTGATCGACTACATGCAGATGTCCATATGTAGGACCAGGACCACAGGCCAGACAGTGGACCTGATGGGCACCAGGATCAGGTCGCTACACCATTACAAGATGGGGGTGAGGACCAACCTCACATGCAGCCATCGCTAGTACAACTAGTAGGTTCACTAGATCCAAGGGATGGACTAATATTACAATTGCAGGCATAGATCCAAGTTTTGACAGTGGGGCAAGACTAGGCTAGGGCTAAGAGGGATTAGGCCATTTTGTATAGACAGACCATAGCGCTATAGGCGACTACAGAGATGGGCTGAAGGAAGCAGCTAGAGATCATGGTTGCTTCATCCTCCCACAGTATAGTGCCACTCAAAGCCTACAGAGAGGTCATCTGGGAAGCTGATTATTATAGGATGCATTATCATCAAGTCGTATCGAGAGCAGTATGGGGCCATAGCGGACCAACCATAGACCGACAGAGGGTCATGGTGACAGAGGCAAGGGTAGTAGGCACAAGGGTTAGATTTCCTTTTTGATCAAGATGGTTATTCCTTTGTTCCTTATGGGCTCATTTTTGATAGTCAATTGGGCCTTTTGTACTCATACACATGTATAGTGATCCTGATTATTATTTTGTACTATGACAGTCTTTTGATGATATATATGAGATGATGATGTTGATGTGATATGTCGTGTACCATGTTTATTTTTTATGCATTTGTGGATGGTTCCATTTCTATATGTGATGCAATGATGTTATGGTACTACGATGTATGTGATGCATATACTAGATGTATGTGTTATATGATAGTTATGCAACTAACAAATCTATATGATATGAATTTGTGTTATGGATGATGATATATATGTTTGTGATGGTGTATTTCTCTTGCAATACATTTTTATGTATGCTTTTATGATGGTGTATGATGCACATGTGATGATTTATGCTATGAGATGATTTCTTTTTTTGATACCCTTTTCTGTTATGGTGGTGGTGATGATGTGACTGCAATGGTCATGATATGCGCCTAATTGATCTATACCATGCAATGATGGATGATAGGATGCATGTTATTTTTCATGTATAATATGCACTTATGACAATGTTATATAATAATGTGATGTGATGTTATATATGAAATGATATGTTATGAAAAATGGTATGATGATGATGATTTATGATATGCAAAATGATATGTGAGTAATGACCTTATGATGTATATGTGATGGCATAATGAATGCTCTTATGGAATTTTCTATATGATTATGGATGATATGTATGCTCATAATGTGATGGATTGTTTATAATGCTTACGTACCTGTTATGTTTCGCTTGATTATGCACTAGATGCTAATAATAATATGGGATGATTTATGAAATGTTTATGCAAAATGAATGTAATGTGATGATTTATGAGATGCTTAGAATAACAAATTTATATGATGATGGAGATGCAATGCATATGAGATGATCCATGTTTCCTATATGATATGATATGCAACATGTTGACGATTTGTGGATGCAAGGTAAATTATGATGATGATTAATTGTCATAGTACCTTGTTAGTGTGAAGAGCAAGAAGCGATGAAAGAAAGAAGATATTCCAACAAAAAATGAGATGATGATGATAATGAATATATGTCATGGAGTTGGGATTTTCAAAGGGACAATTATCTTATTTTTTTGATAACACACACAACTACGATGCATCAAGGTATTAAGAACCAAGATGGTGTGGTATCTAGTGTGATGGACTTTGACTCAACAATCAGATAGGAGTATCCTTGTTCACACCTAACATACAAAAACCTTACTAGGATGCACTTTAGGTATTTCACACATCTCAGGCCAAAACATAGAAAGGATATCCCAAAACACCCTCCATACATTCCTAATAAAACAAGTATTCGCCAAGTTATATTACAAGAACATCCAAAAAGCACAACAAAAAATATGACGATCATTTCCCCATTCCTATCTCTCTAAATCCTTTGTTTGGACATCATCGAGAGGTCCTTAAAATGGGTGAAATAAGATAAATCCAACAAGATAAAATCAAGTAAACAAACAAGCTAATGTTCTTCAATACCATTAGCCGAGACTAAACTATGGTGATGCCTGATGTTGATGTCCATTGTAGGAAGGATGCATTCTATGACATGGAAATATTAGATGATTTTATATGGGACTGATTGGATGATAAGATTTTGGCACAAAGAGTTGACTAACTTGTTTACTAACTGACTTAGGCTTGAGGCTTTTGACATTTAGGTTTTCACATTTTAACTGTTGTACTTACCTCTGACTGTTTCACCAAAGGTTGAGGGTGACAATGATTTATTATGATCAGATGTTTATTTTGGGTGTAAGTGAGATGGGGATGGATGAATTTTTTGGGTTTTTTGAATTTTTTTGATGTTTTGAAATGTTTTGAGGTTGTTTTTGGAATTTTTTGAGATTTTTCAAATGTTTTGATTTTCAAGTTTTTCAAATTTTTAGGTGTTTTATGAGATTTTGACCGAGACCTAAACTAAAGACCGATCCTAGGGGCCTCATGGGCTGATCAACAAATTATCCTTGCCTATGTTATACATGCAGAGACCTCATAGTTCGACTAGACAACTTGACTGCTTTACAGATGAAGATATGAACATGATGAGATGTCAGTTTATTATAATGGACTCCTATAAGACTGACCTAGATGTCTCAAGGGATGATCAAAGATCACCCTTTCCTACGTTAAAAGCTCAGAGATGACATAGTTTGATTAATGACTATTTTTTTTTTGACTTTTTGACCTATTTTTGGGATTTTGATATGTTTTGAATGTTTTTAGATTTTTTTCGATGTTTTGGTGTTTTTGGATTTTTCTGATTTCTTGACCTCAAGAATGTACATGAATCTGATCCAATGCAAGACATTCCCCCAGCGTGATGTGATAGACTACTCCAATATAGTTAGGACAAACTAACCTTTGGAATGGGCCAAGTAGCTCTAGGAGGGATCATGACACAAACACAGGACCAAGCTATGATGTGGAATAGATGCAAGAATGCAAATGAAATGTGATGGATGGGTGGACAAGAATGTGATAGATGGATGAATGCAGAGCAAGTCATAGAGACCAGGATGGATGGAGAGTGCTTATTTACACAAGGTGCCTATTTACCAGTTTTTCACCAAGGTACTTGCCCAAAGCGCCACATAAGTGGTTTTCACTAAAGGACGATTATTTTTCTCTTTACTATTTTGATCCTTTTTGTGATTTTTTTTTGGATTTTGGATTTTTGGATTTTTTTAATTATCACCAAGATGCTTGTTTGCCATGTTTTCATCAAGGTGACCATTTTTTCAGGACTTTTTTTATTTTCATAGATTTTTGGTTCTATACCTTGCAGGATTAGGCCTAAATTTTTTTGAGGTGAGAGTTATTCATTGGCTCCTACAGGGCTTCCCCTTTGGGTGTTGATAATTGATATTCCCATAACTTGTAGTTTGCTATGATAACAAATGGGCCCAACCAATTGTGTTCGAATTTTCCTTTGTTGTTTGGATTTGGGGCATTCTTCTAGTTCTCCTTCAGTACCAATTCTCCAACTTGGAAAGTCCTGCTTCTAATCTTCTTGTTATAGCTCCATTTGAGTCTATTTTGATAGACTTGCAAATGATTTAATGCTTCCAAACATCGCTCATTCAATCTTGATACTTGGTATTCTTCATCCATGATGATGTTTTTCAATGATATTCTAAGAGATGGGAGCTTGATGTCAATGGGCAGTATGGCTTCTAATTCATAGACTAGGGAAAATGGGGTGGCATCATTGGGTGTACAGATGTTGGTTTGATAGGCCCAAAGGGTGGGATTTAACTATAGATGCTAGTCATGACCTGTGTCATTGACTATTTTCTTGAGGATTTTTAGGATGGTTTTGTTGGTAGCTTATGCTTGGCCATTTCCCTGGGGATAGTATGGGGTGTAGAAGTGATGTTGGATTTTGAATTTTTCACATAGATCACAGACATCTCTATTCTTGAATGGTGTCCCATTATCTAAAATGATAGCTTGGGGAACACCGTATTAGCATATGAGGTAATTCAAGATGAACTTCGATATCTTCTTCCTAGTTATGTATGTCATGGGTATGGCCTCTACCCATTTTCTGAAGTATTCAGTGGCGGTAATGATGAATTTGTGGTCGTTGGATGAAGTTGGGGTTATTTTTCCACTGAGATCGATCCCCCACTGTGAAAAGGGCCATGGTGTAATAATCAGATGGAGCTCTTGAGCTAGAGAATGGATGAGGTCCCCATACTACTAACATTGTAGGCACCTTTTGACATAGTCATGTGCCTCTCTTTCCATAGTAGGCCAATAATACCCCGTCCTCAATAATTTCTTGGCCAAGGTCATACCATTTGAATGAGAGACACAAATTTCATTATGTACCTTAGTTAGAGTGGTTAGGGCCTCCTCAGGGTTAAGACACCTTAATAGGGTTCCCTCTATGCTTCTACGGTACAAGATTTCTCCTAAGATGAAAAAATGGGATGCTTTCTTGATGAATGTTCTCTTAAGGCTTGAAGGCAAGTCGGTGGGGAGGAATCCTATCCTAAGGTAGGTGTAAATGTCCTGATACCAATGATCACTAGGACCAACGATTTCACACACAAATTTCAAATCTGGTACCTTGAATGCTGGTACGAGAAGCTACTCTACGAAGAATTCATGTTTTGGGACATTGCGAGGGATATCCAAGAGGGATCTGATGGTTTCCATGGTGTCTACTTCTCTGTTGTTGGCTCTTGGAATCTTCTCAAATGTAATGTAAATGAAGGAATCTTTGAGGCTCTCTACCAACTTCTTGTAAGGAGTCAGCTTGTCATCCTTTGTTTGGTATTCATCATTGACTTTATTTATGATGAGTTGTGAGTCTCCATATAGTTTGAGAGTCATTATATGCCACTGCATTGTTGTTCTAAGACCTATGGTTAAGGCCTCATATTCCGCTATGTTATTGGTGCAGGGAAAATCCAGTTTGTAGGACCTTGGTATGTAGTCCCCCTATGGGCTGATGAAGAAAACTCTAGCTTTGGACCTATGTTGCATGTAAGAACCATCAAAGTAGAGTTTCCAGTGATTGGATATGTTGATGTTAAAAATGGATTCATTTGGAAATTTTTATATGAGCAGATTCTCTAAGTATATAGGTGCCTCTGTAAGCTGATCTGCAATGACTTGGCATTTGATTGCTTTCCACTCCACATATTCAATTTCATACTCTAATAGTATCATGACCCACTTATCCATTCTTCCGGTAAGTATTTCCTTTGAGAGAAGATATTTTAGGGGGTCAATTTTAGCAATGAGTTTGATTTTGTGCACCAACATGTAGTGTCTAAATTTTTGGGAAGCAAACACCATAGCTAGGCAGGCTTTCTCAATGAATGTGTAGTTCAACTCATGCCCAACCATTTTTTGAATGATATAATAAATGGCTCTTTCTATTATGTTCTCATCATGCTATGCTAGGAGAGCACCAAGGGCTATTGTTGTCACTAAGATGTAGAGAATCAAAGGTTTCTTTAGAATTGGCAGCATCAAGACTGGAGGTGTTAGCAAATATTCTTTGATTTTGTTAAAGGCTTGGTTGCACTTTCCATCTGATTTGTACATTACCCCCTTGTGGAGTAGGTGAGAGTAAGGGACTTACTTGTCTGTGAGTTGCGCTATGAATCTGTGGATGGATTGAAGTCTACCTTGGAGACCTCTCAACTATTTCAATGTTTTGGGAGCCTCCATCTTGAAAATGGCTTTTACTTTTGCAGGGTCTATTTCAATGCCTCTCATT